>PVLD010005433.1:0-90742 GCA_004027595.1 Dinomys branickii | reverse complement strand
GGGAAGGGAACCAAAAGGAGGGAGAGTAAAATGCTGGAAAGAATAATTAAGTTATGTAATATACACGTACCAAGTCCCCAGGAGGAATGTAATCATTATGTACTGCAAATAGGTACCAGTAAAAAATTTTAATTAAGAAAAATACAAAAAAAAACTTAAATTATTTTGAGGTCTACATATGTATACATTCAGAATCATTTCTCTGTGCCCAGAATGAGACTCAGGGTGGATGTGTCTGTCTTTGGTAAACTGGAGTGAGCGAACATGAAAGTGACATAGGGAAGCTGGGTGTGGTGGCGCACGCCTGTAATCTCACCACTCGGGAGGCTGAGGCAGGAGGATCACTGTGAATTGGAGGCCAGCCTGGGCTACATAGTGAGTTCAAGGCCAGTCTAAACTGCAGAGTAAGACTCTGTTGAAAGAAATAAAGGAGAGCAAAGGAAGGGAGGAAGGAAGACAGGCAGGCAGGCATAGACGTGCACCATATGAGGCAATCTGGTAAAAGTCTCAGTGGACATTTATCTTGAAGGGGCCTCTTCAAAGTTTCCTATCCACAGCCAATTTGGACACCAAGTCCCTAGATAATCCCTGGGATTTTACCCTCAGCCAAATGCACATGTGGGCCTAGCACATGGTGCTAAGTATCGCAGTCCAGGGACAGCGAGGGCCTTGGGGCCAACACCCCACTCAACCACCCTCCTCTACACCAAATTCCAATGTCCATTATTAAAGACACAGGAGGATAAGTCACTTGTACCTGACCATTAGCAACAAATGATTATTAAAAGTGACTCTCATTTTAAGAGAGATGTAGAAACCATGCCAGACTTTGAAACACACTTTGTTGACATTTATCATAAATAAATGTTCCTTACTGAAGGACTCAAGAAAACCCTGTTGGTATTTTACTTTAGGATCAAGCTGGCCTAAGTCATGAAACTCCCTCCCCCATTTTCTAAACTGTAACTGACATTTACTCAGGCACTGTGTGAAATGTTTTGTCTACGTGTTAATACTTTAGACAAACCCAGAAGTAGGCGTCAGTATCATCACCTTTTACCGATGACAAGCTGAGGCCTGGAGGTGAAGCATGCTGACAGCACCAGCGGTGGGGATGCCTGCGTGGAGCCTGGGCCCAGCTGCTGCCTGCACCTCAGTCAGTGGGCAATGCTGGCTCTGTGACCAGCAGCAGCATTTCTCAGTTCAAAAGAGCGCTCGCAACACTCCATGAGGGCCCTCCGGAGGCCTTTGCTTTCCATGGTGACTTGGGCACAATTTACATTGTTAACTTCATCACGCTGCTCAGAAAACATACATGCTTCTGTTTATTCAGGTTCTCTTTTACATTTTAAATCTCATGCAGCTGGGCGTGGTGGCACACACCTGTAATCCTAGCACTTGGGAGGCTGAGGCAGGAGAATCATTGCGAGTTCCGGACCAGCCTGGACTACAAAATGAGCTCGAGGCCAGCCTGAACTGCACAGCAAGACCCTGTCTCGAAAAGACAAAAAAAAAAAAAAAAAAAATCTCATGCCCAGTTCAGGATTTTATACAGTTTGCATACTTTCAAATACATAGGTTATATTTTTGTTGCTCTTGTTACTTTTATCGCTGGAAAAAAAATTTCCATTGTTAGAGGAACCAGCCTAGAAACTTGTTCCCTGACTGAGGGACAAATGAGGCTGAAAGAGAGATATGGAGTTAGGTTAAAATGCGGATCTAGGAGGCTCCTATCTCTCTTAGAAAGCCCTGAGCATGACTCACCCTGCCTTTATTCACTCAGACACAGGAACAAGCAGTGAAAGTAACACAAGAGTCCACTGCATCCCACAACCCATAGCACATACCCAGGTAAGCAAATGTGTCCCAGCTGTGCTGACTCTCCCCAGACCCTGCAAAGCAGCAGCACACCTGTGTGCCACCTTTCTCCCGCGAGCCCTCAGTTCACACCATCTGGTCTCCCACACTATGCTGTGCAGCAGCAATAGCTAAAGTTATAGCAACTGACTTTCGTATGATAACCATGAATTCATCTAACTTGTTGAACATATAAATTCTAATAGTTTTCTCAGAATAATGTCTTAGATTTCTCTGGTTATTGCATAGCTATAAACAGTAACTGATTCCTTGGTTCTTTTAATATGGATTTTCCCTTTGAGAAAATATTTTAATGTCATATTCCTCCATTTGAATTTTTTCAACTGCTATGTATACACTTGTGTGTTCTGTGAATTTCTCGTATATCTCTACACTGAGAACAGGGCCAGGGACATAGCTCAGTGACACAAGCACTCGCCTGGCAAGTATAAGGTCCTGAGTTTGATTCCTGGTACCAAAAAAATAAAATAAAATAAAAGCTATTTACACCGAGAACTGTTACATCAGGCAAATTAACACATCCATTATCTCATGTATTATTATTTATGGCAAAAATATTCAAAATTTATTTTTAGCAATTATGAAATATACAGCATGTTCTTGTTTATTGTAATCAACATTCTATGCAACAAATCTCTAAAGCTTGTTCCTAATGTCTAACTGAATACTTAGATCCAATAAGAAACACTGTTTTCTTTCAGCTTAAAAATGTACTTTCTTAGAGCGATTATAGTTTCACAGTGAAATTGAAATTTTTCATAAAATACCTACTTTATTACTCCACATCCCTATCAACACCCACATCAGAATGACACAACTGTGCTCACAGATGAGGCCACGTGGACACACTGCAATCTCCCAATTTCCACTACATTGGGGCTTCTTTGTTGTGCTCTATGGATTTGGGCAAATGTATGAAGCTAACCATCCACCATTACTGCACTGAAGCCCCAGGAAGTTAGAGACGCCAGGAAAGTGAAATGTCTGCTGAGAAAGTGAAGGCAACGAACACAGCCAGCCCAAGAGACTGGCACTGTAGGCAGAAACCGCCAAGGCCATGGAAGTAGAGCTGCCCGAGCCCCTTCAAGCTCACATCTGCCACCACGTGCCCCAGATAATGAACATGGAGCTATAGGATTTAGGGTTAGTCCTGCTCAGTTTTGGTTTAACTTTGGTCTAATTTTGCCTATTTTCCTATTCTACCCTTTTGGAATGGGATGTGTACTTGTGCCACTGTAAGGAAGTATATGATCCATCTTGGGAAGTATGTAAATTGCTTTGGGTTTTTATTGGGGTTCATAACATTTTGGAGTATTATGTAACTTTTTTATAAGTAAATATTTGCAATGCACAATAAATACATTCATCATGGGGAATTGAAGCATACACATAATTTTTTTTTTTTTTGTCTTTTTGAGACAAAGTCTCACTATGAAGTTCAGGCTGGCCTTGAGCTCACTCTATAGCACAGGTTGGCATTGAACTCACAAAACGACTCAAAACAATCCTCCTGCTTCAGCCTCCTGAGTGCTGGGATGACAGGCGTGTACCACCATGCCCAGTCACACATCAAATCTTAATCATTTTTGCCTCTGTGAGATACTGCTCCAAAGGGCTTCAAAGCTCCAACACATCTTCTGTGCACAGCAGGATACAATTATATAAGTATGACTTAGCACAAGTGAACACCCATGTGCTCATGGTTATGTCAGTACATAAGGATGTAAACACAACAGCCAATATATGCAGCTGGACAATAAAGACGCAGCAGCTCTCACGAGGCTCTTGAGTGGCTCTCATTCTGCTGGGCTCTGTTGTTGATGACTTTGTGTGCTTTCTTTTGGGGACCTCATCCACACACCCACAAGTCATTCCTTCAACCCCTCTACCCCAACAGCTTCCATTGTCATATCTTAGTCCCATTGCTACAAAGTCTTATCTCCCTGTTTCCTTCCATTTATCTTTTTTTCTTCTTCAAATTATTTACACTTTGGGTAACTTGTTTTTTATTTTTGCACACTTACACTTAAAAGAGTTACCTAGGGTCCCTAAAGAGACTCACCTTGGACTTCATATGCCCTCCCTCAAAACACACACATGTACCCTTAATGCAGTAAGGTATAGAAGCAGCATCTGGAGAGTTGACTGTATTGTGGGGTATCTCCCCTCCTCTCTGCAGGCCTCTATAGAATGCATAGCAGAGTGATCTATTGGGATTTGGGCCTTGGATGGTCACAGCACTGGGTGGAACCATGGCTGAAGTATCAGGACTGGGCTCACCTCAAAACATCTCTACTGTTCACGTGAACTCCACTGAGGTACAGGCTTCTGTAACATCCCGTGTTCCCTGTGGTCCTGGGTTCCCTGTCTTTCTTGGTCTCTTTTCCAGAGCACATAGCTGCCTTCACTTCCTGCCGTAACATTTGTTCTTGAGTCTTTGGTGGAATTCACGCTCTCTGCCAGGCAGCAGACCCTCGGTTCCCAAGACCTGTTTCTGGGCACTGGCCATGGCTCAGCTCTTCTGGGCATAGAACACGGCTGGCCTCTGCACTGCAGTCTGGCTTTTTCCTGCAAACATGGGTTTCCACTGCCCTTCCTGGGCTTAGGCCCTTTGGTTTGATTCTCTTCTCTCTTGCCTCAGGTACCCACAACACACCCCACCTAAGACCTCTGCACCCTTGACAGATCCTCCACTCTCAGTCTCACCTGGCCACTTTAGGCCCCTTTCATTCCCACTCTGCCCCAGACCCGCCCAGCTTCCTCTGACAACCGAGGCTGTTCCAGTCTAGCCTCCGCTTGGCCGCACTCAACTCAGCAATCTTCCGCAGTACTGCCCAAAATCCGGCCACCGAGCTTACCTGTAGGTGCATCGGGACCAGCAGCCCAAGCCGTAGTCCCTGCCCTGGTCCTTAATAGGTTTCTCCAAGCGTCCTTGTCTCCTCCCACCCCTCCCGGGCTCATGGCCCTTCTGGAATTCCCAGCCCAACCTCCAATCCCTGCGCCCGGCTCCCGATCCTCCCCAGGGTTCTGCTCCTCCTCCTCGCTACTCCATGTCTTGAAGCCTCCAGGAGGCCGTGTTCGCCTCCTCGCGCGACTCCGGCCTGCTGGGTCCCTCCGGGTTTCCTCGGTCATTTCCGTCAGGCCTCGGGTCGCTCCGTGCCTCCTCGGACCTTTCTGCTGGCACTATCCTCGGGTCCGCTCCTTCTCGGTCCTTTCCACCAGGCTTCGGGTCCGCTCGTTTATCCTCAGATCTCCCCGCTCCCCCTCGGTCCTTTCCGCCAGGCTTCAGGTTTGTTTATCCTCGGGTCCCTCGTGTCTCCTCGGTTTTTTCCGCCAGGTTTCGGGTGCCTTCGTTCAGCCTCAGAGCTCTGCATTTCTCCGGGCCCTTTCCATCCATCTGGGTGTCTCGCACGCCCCTTTTCCTGTCTCTCAGCCTCTCTTCCCGTCCCTCTGCGCCCCTTGGGTCCCTCCGCGCTCCCCGACCGTTCCCCGACCGCCTCTCGGTCCCCCACCCGCCCCTGCATGCTCCCGCCCAGGCCGGGCTCCTGCAGTCCCTGCTCCTGGCTCTGGGTGGCGCTGTGCTCATTCAGCGCTCCAGCCTAGGACGTCGGGCGTCCTTCCCACGTTCTCCCCAGTGCAGGACCTGGACCCAGGAGGACTGAGGAGCGGGACCACGAAGAACTAAGAAAAAGGTTCGCCCTCCAGGAAATGGAGACGGATGTCGGTGATTTACATCACGTTTCTCTTTATGCATGAACTTGGGAATGACCTGGCAATGCAGGGCCTTTTCGGTGTGTATCTATTCTCAGCATTTCACCGTTACTCTACTCATATTTGGGCTTCTCCTTTGCTAGGGAGAAGTCTGGACCATGAAGAAACGAGGACTGTATGGTAGTGACCCGTTTTCCTCGATGTCTCTTGTGGAGTCTTTGTCTCCACACATTTCTTGTGAACTTTTACATGTTGCCGTTTTACATGTTGCCCTTGTTTTACAGGAAGCCAGCTGTTTTGGTCAGTCTGGGGCTAGTTCAGAACTTCCTTCTGTGACATTTTAATGAAAATATTTACCCGTTGGTTTCTTGTAGCTTTTCTTATGCAATCAATTCTGACAGCCGCATCTGTGACAGCCTCCTCAGCCAAAGCAGTTGCTCTTTTTAGCAGTCCACTTGGTTCTTATCACCTGAGCCATCACCTGCCCTCCTGTGATAATGACACCTGTGGTACCACCTGAGACCTGGGAATCACCCGGCAGTGAAGGGCCTTGCTCTTTTCGGTGTGTATCTGTTCTTAGCATTTCACCGTTACTCCACTTATGTTTAGAGGCACTGAGACACAGGTATCAGGTGGGGAGGTGCAAGAGTTGACCCCTGGGGCTGAGCTGGACTCTCGTGCTCTGGACAGTGGTGTGGTCACTGCCCACAGCTATATGTTGAGGGAGAACTGAGAGATGTGCCTGAGCGCCTTCCTCATTTCACTGGAGAAGGTGGCTTGCCTGGGCTTCTCATAGTGCAAATATACGAGAGCGAGAAGACAGGTGCTCTGGGGAGCTGTCACTGTCACTGGAAAGCCCATTTGGTTCCCTGAGCCGTTCTGGCCTTTGCCTGTCTAGGAGCATCACTGCTGACCTTATTCAAATGCAGTGCTGGCTAGTCAAAGGACGCATGCTTGAACTGGCTGGAAGTGCTGTGGCACCTGAAAGGCACTTTGCTCTTTCTGTTTGCAAGGCACCTGGGCTTGCTCTCTGGTCCTTATGTCCTCACTACACATTCAGCGATATGGGTGATACCAGCTATGATTGGCTCTCCTTACAGCAGCCCCTCCCCCAAACATGTGGAGGGAGCACAGGACCTGCAATGCAGCAGTGTGTGGAACTGGGGTCTGGAGAATTGCCAGGTATGGATGTCTGCCCTGCCCTCTGCCGGCCTCTGTGGAATGCACAGGGGGCGTGGTCTGCTGGGATCTGGCCCTCTGGGATGGCCACAGCACTTGGTTGCGGTGTTGAGAGGTGGCCCAAGCACAGGCCTGTGAACCATGAGTCTGGGCCTGTGTCCAGGTGTCCAGCTTTCAGCTCACCCGTTATAGATGGTACACAGGGAAGCCAGGCTCTGTTTCTTCCTTGTCACCCTGCGTTTCCAATGCCTCACCTATCAGAAATGGAGCCACCTCACAGCCCTGGGGACAGCACTGGCATTCATACCGACTGTGGCCAGCTGCAGCTCCAGCCAACTAAGCTCCTCCTCCCCTTCATCATTTTTTTGTTGCAAACCTCCTGTTCCCTTCAGCCAGAGCTGTTCTAAGAAATCCCACTGCTCTGACACCAGACTCAATTTCCCTCCTCTACTCTCCCTACGTAGGTCACTTCGTCACTTTCTCATCCCCGGGACACCATACCCAACACCCACAACTCAAAGGAGAGGTTTGTTTCAGCTCATGTTTTTAGCTCACAGATCTCCAGCTCCAAGGCAGGATGGTGTGGCAGAGGGCCTGGCCGAGGAGCTATTCGAGGCAAGGCAGACGGGAGCAGAGCTGGGACCTTTGCTTCTCTGGGAGCTGATCCCATGCAGCATCCTCTGCAGGGACCAGAGAGGCAGGGAGGGGTCTGGAAATACCATCAGACGTCCCAGGTGAAGGACTTGGGCCCCAAGCCTGCCCCAGCTTCAGGCTCAGCAACACATCTGGACCCCAGATGCGGTTGGGGTCCCCATAACTCCAACCTCAGAATTGTAGTAAGACTCTAGAGCAGTTCTCAGAGCTCAAGGGTATGCTATAGTTACATTTCCCATTTACAGAGAGGATTTTTAAAGGACACAAATGCCCAGCCAAGTGAACACGTGGAGGTGGAATCCGCAGGGCCCCCCTTCCACCGGAGCCTCGGCCACTGGGCCCCGGGGGTGGGGGCAGGAGCCAGAGCTGCAGGTCCACCATCTAGGCTAGGGCCCAGAGGGTCCGGGCGAGCCCCTCCCTGGGGAGCTGTCGCCTTGTCCTGTCACTGTGTGACGCCTCGTCGCTAGCTTTCATCCCTGACTTACACATCCCAGATGGCCCTGCCCCATTGCCTCATCCTCTGCTCAAAGATACCATTTGAAGTGAACCCATGTAAAACAGGAACCAGGATTCACAGCACAGAGTGAGAAGTTGGGTAGAGACCTGCTCCTGGAAGGAAGAGATTGCAGAGTGACAGCAGCAGCTTTCTCAGTGTGGGAGCCACTGCTGAACTCCAGGGCAGAGGCGAGCTTGTGCCAAGTGTGAACAAAGGTACACTGAGTGAGGACTGGCAGAATGCACCTCCTGCCTCCTGCAGGTCAGCAAGTTCACCCCAAGCCCCCAGCGAGTTCTGGTGCCTGTGCGTGCAGAAACCCCAGGAGACCAGTTGTGCAGTGAGCATCATAGACCCCGACCAAGAAACAGCCGAGTCCGGGGTGTCCTTGCACACTGATTGCAGCCGGGACAGAGCCCTGGCTCAGCTGCTGCTGCCAAGCCTCCTGCTTCCTTTCACCTCCTCTCAGACCCAGCAGGGCTGCCTCAGTGGCTTCCAGGGCTCCTGAGGTCCTGGAGCCCGAGTGGCATCTCTGCCCACCAGCTCTGTGTGCTCTTGGGTGGGCCTGGCTCTCTCTGGTCAGGTCTGAGGGCTCCTGTCCCTCAGGAAGGAAGCCGTGGCCTCTGTCCAGGGCCACTGTAAATGTGTACAGTTCACCCTCCACAGGGTCCCTGCCCGTTGGGCACCAGGGACCTGGGTTCCGGCCCCATCTCGTGCCATGCCAGCCGTGTAAGATAAAACAGAAATCCCTCCAGAACACCTGGGGGCTGCTTCTTTGCTGGTATTTCGGCTTTCCATCCTCAGGGTCAGGACATCAGGATAAGCCAGGAATTAGGGCGCACACTGTTATCCCAGCCCTGTGGGAGGCTGAGGCAGGAGGATTGCAAGCTCAAGCCCAGCCTGGGCAACTTACTGACTTAGCTAGACCCTGTCTCAAAACAAAAAATCAAAGAGGCTGGGGAGGTTGCTCAGTGTAAAGGCCCTGGACTCAATACCTAGGACCACAAATAAAATGAAACAAAGGGACCAAGATGACCACACCCACTGGAACAAGAGCAAACCGTCGACTGGGCAGCACTGTCGTAAGAGAGCCAAGGAAGCCAAAGGGCTCAGCCGGCCCAGAACCAGCACCAAGGGAACCTGGCGCCCCATGATACTCATAAGCCACCAGGACCAATGGTTGTGATGCTAGCACCCAAACTGTCTTGCCTGCTCACTCCTACCCAGCAGGCCTGAACAGTCAGGAAGATTGTGCCAGGACTGAACACAGCAGGAGATGAAGTCATCTCAGAAACAGCCTTTTCCTCCCAGGTATGTTAGGGCTACCCAAAGGATGGGACACAGATGGCCTTCTCCACATCTACAGACCAAAGGCCCCTACCACCTGTAGCACTGATGCCTCGGCGACACACGTGTCCTGAAGGTCACCAGCAGCAGAACCCCCAGAAAGTCATTTCTGAGACGCCTGCATTGTGAGCTCAGCCCTTTCCACGTCTTCACCCCCTCCTAGGAGCCCTAGCTCCCCACCTACCAACTGCATGGGTCCTCCTGAAAGCTCACCCACTGTCCCTCTGACAGTGTGCGCGGAAGCCACACTCCACCCACCTGGTCTGGGTAAATCCCTGCACCCCACAGCGCTGCACCCCACAGCTGGGCACTGTGCCAGGCACTACATTTCTCAGAGGACACTGGGTGGGGAAATGTGTGTGAAAGAGAGTTGGAAGTAACCACTGCACGGAGTGTGCTGCGCCCAGCCCTCCTCCACAGGCCACAGGCCCAGGTCCTAACTGAAGGCTCTGCAAAGTCCTGCTGCAAGCTGATGCTGCACCTGGGCTCTCCTGGGATTAGTTGCTGGCCTCCTTTCTCCTTGAATCTATCTATCCCGCCTGGCCTGTTCTGTCCCTGCTGCTGCTATCACTGACCAGGCTGTCTGCCGGGGACCCAGCCAGGTCTGGAGGTAGAGTGCCAGCACCCCATGTCCCCAGGTCCCTCTTACCCCTCCTAGCCCACTGCACACAGGTCTGGTGTTCTTTGTTTTGGGGGAATTTTTTGGAGGTGGGTTCTTGGAGGGAGGTGGGTGACAGGCCTTGAACTCGCTATGTAGGTGTTATGGTTGATACATTGTGTCAACTTGGGGAGTCTGGAGGTTTAGCTGAGTAACTCAGCAGTTGTAGATCTTGGGGTGAAAAGGACATGGCCTTACCCTTCTGGGATGTTGTTTATTGTGTTAATTTGGGAAGTTTAAAAGGTTAACTATGTGATTCAGCAGGAAGCCAGGGTGCTTACTGTGTATACATCCTGAGCCTGTGGAAGAGGAGGGCATGGAGACTGTGTGAGAGCTACACGCCCCCTGGGTAGGGGCAGGCAGTTTACAAGGTAGAGGGAAAAAAGGCTGCTTGCCTGCAATTCCACACATTTGCTGGTTGTTTGCTGCAATAAACGTTTGCCCTCTGCCATGTGCTACTCTGCCTCAGAACCAGCCAAGTATGGACTGAAACCTCCACAAACTGTAAGCTAAATAAACCTTTCCTTCCTTCATTTTGGGTGTTGGGTATTTTGTCTCAGCAACGAAAAAACACTAACCAAGACAGTAGGCTACACTGGCCTCAGACTTGTGGCAATCCTCCTCCCGCAGCCTGCAGAGTGCTGAGATTACAAGCATGCGCCACTCTGCCTGTTGAAGAGGTGACTTTCTGAAAGGAGACTGGGGCTGGGGCTGTCACCAGGGGTAGAGCGCTTGTCTGATGTGCACAAGGCCCTGGGTTCCATCCAGCACTAGACAATTTTAAAAGATGGGACAGAGGACTAGAGAAAGGCCCTTCTGTTCCCATTGTGTCCTCTGCCTGGCTCAGGCTTTGGGGTCAAAGCACAGCTCCGCTCCTCTCCCCAGCAGGTATGGCCAGGAGAGCTGTCCTGGCTCAGGGTCTCCAAGCCTCTCAGCCACCCAGGTTGTCCTTGTGCGCATGGGCACCCCTAAAGATGACGCCCTGAGAAGCGCGGGTGCCTTTGGGTCCAGCAACTGCTTCTGGGATGGGTCCCGCTGCCAGATACTCTTTGTAGCATGCATGAAGCCAGGGACGCAGCAACTGGGGTCTGTCCGCAGGGTGCAGTGTGAGAGGGTACGTGAACAGTGGGCACTGAGGCAGGGCCACCTTGAACTTTACAAACACGTGAGAGCCATGTACAGTGGTCCTCACCTGCAATCTCAGCTACTTGGGAGACAAAGGCAGGAGGATGGAAGTTAGAAGCTGGCCTGAGCAATGTAGCAAAACCCTGTTTCAAGTAAAAGTAATGGCCAGGCTTTGTAGCACATGCCTGTCACCCCAGCACTCAGGAGGCTAGGGCAGGAGGATCACCAGAGGTTCAAGACCAGCCTGGACTACACAGACTGTGTAGTGAGACCCTGTCCCACAAACAAACAACCATACACACAAAGAGGCTGGGGGTACAGCCCAGTGTAAAGCATCCCTGGGTTCGGTTCCAGTTCTGGAGCTGGGGCACAGGGCTCTACAGAACCAGAACCAGGGATTCAAAGCAATTCTGTAACCCTCTGAAGTTCATCCTGATCAGAAACTGGTTTTTCCTTCAGGCCAGGTAGTCTCGACCTCCAGGGTCAGCCTCCCGGAGCAGGTCTGGACCCCGCCTTCGGGGAGCTCCCAGTGTTTGGGAAGCTGAGGCCCAGCACTGTTCTCGTTCTCCTTGGAGCCCTAAGGGTGGGAGCCGAGGCTGAGAGCTTTGATGTTGGGGCCAGCTGGGGTCAAGCACTTAGCTCCAGCATGGCCCTGCCCCACCCTAGAGATGGATGGAGGGACAGACAGACAGAGGGACAGGCAGATGGAGGGATAGGCAGGGCACAAACTGGGCCCATGGGGGAGAGCAAAGTCCCACTGAGGCTGATCCGCAGGGCGTTCCCTGATCATGGTGCTGTTTCCACCTCCTGGGTGGGGGCAGCTCTGAGCCCCACACTCAGGGTCCCAGCACCAGCTTCACTGCAGCCCTGGGCCCCGGGGCAGCTTGATGGGAGGACGTGGGGGGAAGTGCTGGGACCCACGTCTGGGGCTGAGCCACCTCGGAGGCAAACATCTGCAGGGCTGGGCCGGGTCCTCACACAGGGAAGGGTCTCCAGGCCACTTGGCCACTGCACTGAGAGCTCCAGCACAAGGCCCCTACTGACCCCACGCTGGTAACCACGTCACTGCACTCACCCCATGGCTGTGGCCACAGGACACTTCCTGTGAGGGCAGTAACAGGCTAGAAACTCCACTTCCCGCTGAGGGGCTGAGCCAGGCCTCAGACTGGCCCTCATTCCCACCCCACACGCTAAGGGCTCTCCACACCCAGCACTGCTCCGCTGACCCCACTGGCATCAGGATAGGAAGGTTGTGGGGAGGTGCAACCCGACAGTTGCCCCACAGCTGCCCCACGGGAACCACCCTGAAGCTCCTCCGTGCAGCCTCCGCCAGTCCTGGGGCTGGGGCAGCACCCACACAGTGACCGTGGCCATCCTCCTGCGAGACTCTCACCCAGATTCTTATCTCCAGGCCTGCTCTGGGACCTGGGCTAGGAAAGGTCTCTACCAAAGCCTCCCAACAGCAGGCAGCAGAGCAGGCAGATCAGCCTCCTCCTCTTGCCCCATTCCCCCACGTCCTGCAGCCCAGCAGGGCTCTGTCCCCCAGGGCCCTGGGCAGAGGCGACAGGAAGAAGAGGGCAGCCAGAGAAACAGACTGTTTAATTGGGGAAAAGGTGGGGACAGGTGGCTGCCTCTGCAGGGCTCAGCAGCGCCAACTTCCTCAGGAGCCGGCAGCAGGGCTGTGGAGGGTCCCGGGAGGACCTTACAGGCAGCACTGGCTCCTCACTCTCGCAGGGCACCTGGGCACAAGGCCACACCAGCCTGCCACATCTGCCCTGCTGGTGCCCTACAATCTCACCTCTGGCCCCTCGGTGGCCTCCATCCATAATGCCCCAGGCCAGGGTCCCCTCAGAGCTGGGGCTCTTCCTTCCTGGGGGTCCCCGCAAAGGGCTGCTGGGGGCCAGAGTGGGTGGTGGACTTGAAGGCCACAGAGAGCCCACGAGATCGGAGTGGGGGGGCAGGAGTCTTGGTGGTGGGGCCAGGGCAGGGCACCGCGGATGGCAAAGCCTTGGTCAGGAGCAGGGCCCCTGAGGTGGATGGGGGACTCCCTGGAGAGGCAGGAGGTAGAGAGGGGGATCCTCTGGGGGAGCCAGGTCCCCCTGGAACAGGGCCCCCCATTTTCCAGTGGGGTGAGCCCCAGGCTCTGGGCCGGCCTGTGGGCTCAGGGAGCAAGCGAGGCATGCTGGCCCCTGAGAGCAGCTGGAGCAGCTGGAGCGCGGACCATGGCAAGGGTGCTTGGGGGGTCCGGGGGCAGGCACTGCAGGGGACTGGGGCCTTGATGTCTCCACGGGGGCTGCGGGCAACTCCAGGAGGGGTCGGCCCCAGCCTCTCGTCCAATGAGCGCAGGGAGCCTGGGAGGACAGGAAGCAGACAGCAGGTTTTCTGCCCAGGGCTACAGAAGTTCTGGGACAGGCAGAGGCACAGACACCAGGCTGTCTTCGAGGGACCTTGGTACTGCAGGAGCCACAGGCCTGTGGCCTTCGCCAAGTTCTGTGCAGACTGGTGCAGGCATGGAGCCCCCGCACCTCCATTTCCTCCTCTGCCTCAGACAGCAAGAAAGGCCCCAGGGCTGACACCAGCTCAGATGCAACAGTGTGGATTCCCCGAAGGTGTAGAGGCAGCAATGCAGGGAGTCAGGGTGATGGACAGGAGCTCTGTTCCCTGCTCTGTTCTCCTGTGAAACTAGATCACCCTCTAAAACACCTATGGAGAAGTGATCACCTAGAGGCCCCACTGGGGGTCAGCGGCAGAGCGCTCGCCTAGCATGCCTGGCCCCGGCTTCGTCATAGCACCAAAAATATAGCAGTTTGTTTTCTTTTGTTTTTTGAAGCCTCAACCCGGAGCCCAGTACACCCTCAGGGGAAAAAAAAAAAAAAAAAAAAAAAAAAACAGAGAAAGAAGCCAAAAGAAGACAGAGACAGAAGTATGAAAGAGGAAAGCATCTGGGGAGAGCTGTGCCTCTAGGGCCATGCTGTCACTTACTAAGAGAACTGACAACTTTAGAAGTCCCCCAAGGGTGCTGCTCAGCTCCGTGGTCAGCAGTGAGCTGTGAAAGGTGCACCCTTGTGTGTGCGCGCCTCTGGATTACATCTCAGGAGAGACAACCAGAGCGGCCCCGCTGTGCTGCCTCAGTGAAAAGCTCTACCCTTCGAAGGCACTGACTCAGGAGAGGTGCGGCAGGCCTGGCTGAGGCTGCACATCTGGGAACAGCTGTTGTGTTCTTGAAGCACAGATGGTCCCAGTGCCACACAGAGATAGTACCTGCCCCAGTGCCCAGGCACAGCCTGGCATTTGGCCTGCAGTGAGTGCAGAGAGTGGGCAGTGCAGGGGGCTTGTGGTGCTGAGAGTTCACAGCCTGGCATGGTGCCTCAGCCGGCAGGGATGGTAGGGGCTAGTAGGTGCAGAGCCTAGCAGCTTCCAGCATTGAGTCGGGCTCAGCTGCCAGGGGCCAAGGTGATATACATGCTGCACAGGAGGAAGTTTGGGCCCAGTCAGAGCACCAGTCCTCCGGGGCGTTAAAACCCATTCAAACGGTGCTGGGGATACAGCTCAGTGGAATAAGCGCTTGCCTGGCAAGTGCAGAGTCCTGAGTTCAATCCCCGGTACCACAAAAAAAAAAAAAAAAAAAAAACATTCAAACGATGATAGACAGCTACAGTGGGCAGAAATGTTATAGGCAGAAGACAGGACTGGGCCCTCAAGAGAGAAGAACACATGGCACTGCGGCTGCAAGCGCATCTGTCGAAGGCCAGGCCTCAGACAAGATGGAACAAGCAGGCCTGCACACCTCCCCGGGCATAGGCAATACCCTGTACCTGGAATCACCCGACCCAGTGATGTCTGGGTAGACATCCATCACCCTGGTAGGGACCTGGACCTCCTGACCCACCCTTTCCTAAAAAGATCCTGGTTCTTCCCATGTGCCCTTGCTAGGTGACCTGTTTCCCCACTGGACTAACATTACCCAAGCGGCTATACTTGTAATCTTGCTGGTTGATCACAGTTTTGACTCACGTTGTATCCACCTCGTGGTTTTGCTCTATAAAACCTTCTCAGAGAAGTGGGGTCTGTGACAACTCACTTTCGGGTCCCCTCCTATCTCTCAGCTATGTCCCTCTCAGTAAGTTTTTCCTACTCTTAACTTCTGTTGTTCCTTAGAATTCGTGCTTCGATTTTGGGGAACACAAATGCGGCTCATCTGACACCTAGCAGGTTGGGAGTTACATATTTCCCTGTACCAAGAGCAGCTATGTCTGAGGTAGGCGTGAACCCAGTGCCATGGAAAAGCTGAAATTCTGAGATGGTTTGGGGGACACGGGAGCTGTTTCCATCGCCAGGTCCTCCTTCTTTAAGAGGGTGTATTGTGGGGGATGCCATCACACACACCAGGACTAACTGCTCACTCTCCACCAACCATGTGGTCCCAACACACCTGCCCCCACCCCAGTACTGGGGGTTAAACCCTGGGCCTGAGTTGCAAGCCCAGTCCTTTATTATTTTTTATTTAGAGACAGGTCTTACTAAGTTGCCCAGGTTGAGCTTGAATATGCAGTCCTCCTGCCTCAGCCTCCCAGAGTGCTAGGATGGCAGGTGTACACAAGACCAGGGGCATCAGATCCCGGCATGCTGCGGGAGCCCAGCAAGCCTCTCCCTCTCTGGGCCTGGGCTTCTCCCCGGAAACCCTCTGCTAGCTTGGCCTTGAGAGGAAAACCCAGGCAGGAGGCAGTGGGTGACAGCCCTGGCCACAGGCCACTTACCTGAGCAGGAGGCACAGCAGTCCCCAGCAGGGAGAGGCAGGGCAGGGTCAGCGCAGGCCAGCGGGCAGGGGACCCTCTCACAGCTCACCTCCCCCAGCTGAGGAAGCACAGCATACTTGTAAGGAGCAAGGGCAGAGGACAGGCACCAGCACGCAAACGGCCAGAGGCACATACAGCGCGCACACGGCCAGAGCTGTGTCAGCTCACCTGGCACGTGCAGCGCGTGCAGGGCTCGTCATCCAGCATGAACGCCTGGCCGTTGGCCACCTTCCTGCCCTCATAGTTGCAGTCTGGGGGGCACAGGAGGCGGCATGAGGGCCTGGCCCCAGGGGAGTGTGGGGCAGGCACCGGCCCCACTCACCGCGGCACACAGGGCAGCACTCCCCGTCGGGGTGGAAGGGGTAAGCGCAGGTGACGGGGCAGTCCACCGGAGAGCAGCCCACAGAGCCCAGCTGTGAACACAGGGACACCGGCTAGGGCGGCGTCAGGCGAGGGCAGCCTCTGCTCCACGTCACCCTGCCAGGACCCAGGCCTCCGAAGTGCAAAGGCCCGCCCGCGTCCACAAGCTCCCCTGGCAACAGGGGCCTCCTGACCAGACAGCCCGGACTTCGGGGAACGAGCAGGAACTGGGACTGGGACCAGGCAGGAGAGGCTCGAGGGGCACAGGCCTGGGTCTGCCTTGCGTGGCACAAACAGAGAATAAGCAGGCCCAGGCGACATGGGACCCAGCACACAGCCAGAGCACTTATGAAGGAAGCACAGGTCCCCCAGGCTGGGCCTTGACCCTGCGGTTCACGAGATTTGGAAGACTTTTCTCGCCTTTCTGCCTTCCTACGACAAGCCACAGCAAAAGCGGCAGGGCTTTCCCTCTGCCCCAGACCCACTGCCCCCAGCTGCCCCCACGCAGGGCTCTGGGGAACCCTGGAGCTCAGTATCAGCACTGAGACTAACCAGCTGAGGCACGTGGGCCAGTGACACAGAGCACTGGTGCCCCCACCTATAGAATGTCAGGGCATGCTGGCTCCCAAGCAGCAGGGCTTGGGAAGGGAGCTGGAACCCCAACAGGAGCCCTGGGGCCACACTCTACTACCCAGTATGGTGCCACTCCCCGGGCTATCCTGCTAACCCGGCTGGTGGAAACCAGCTGAGATTCACTCCAGGACCCCAGAGGAACCTTGGGGAGCTGGGGAGCTGTATGGGGCTTCCAGAGGAGGCAGTGCGTACCAGGCAGATGCAGCTGAGGCAGGGGTCGAGCGTCGACGGGAAGGTCTCATTGTTGTAGAAGACTCGGCCCATGTAGGTGCAGCCTGCAGACAGGGCATGAGGTGAGCAGGCGGTGGGGCAGAGCTGGAGCTTGTCTGAGCAGCAAGTGTCAGGCCGTGCTGCCCCACGCTGGACCCAGCTGTGGACCACAGCATCTACACCGCAGGGTCTCAGGTATAGTGACCTGGATGCACACGGTCCCCTCCACCTGCCCCCTTACGCTGACCCTCTGGCTCCTGGTACCCCAGACTCAAACTAAGATGCCACTTTGGCCCCAGATGCCACTGTGATGACAGACATCACAGGCTGGCAAGCAGAAAGCGGGTGTGCAGGAAGAAAACTCATCTAAAAGACATGTAGGAAATGTTACGTGTGTCCCAGAGAGACACGGCCACAGAGTTAACCATGACAGTGGCCTCTTTTATTTACTTATTTTGCTTTCTGTATTTTCTCAGTTTTCTACAACCACCTCTTCATGGTGAGATAGTGGAAAAGATAAAAATGACTATTAAAAACCACAGCTTCAGTGGGGGTGCAATAGCACACACCTGTAATCCTAGCTACTCAGGAGGCTGAGGCAGGGGGATAGGTTGGGGCCCAGACTGAGCAATGTAACAAAACCCTAACTCAAAATGAAGTTTTACAAAAGGGCTGGACTGTAGCTCACAGGTGGAGCAGTTGCCAAGCATGTATGAGGTCCTAATTGTTCAGCGAGTACAGTGCTGGCACCTCCACATACACACAGGGAAGCCAAGCAGAGCTCCTGTGGGGAAACCGCTATCCTCCCTGGCCCCTGGTTTCCTCCTTCTTTCCGAGAAGTGAAATGGGGTGAGTGAGGTCTCTGGGGCCTGGCAGGAGATGAGGCATGAACAGTGAGGAGGAGGCTGGCAGGGTGGCCTGGACCCAGGAACCCTGAGAACCACGGGCAGTGTGGGGTGGAGGTTACCTGCTGAGCAGTCAGGGCAGCACTGCCCAGGGATCCGGATGGGGTGGGGACAGAAGTCCACGCAGTCTGTCCTCCTGCAGCTCACTGAGCCGTCCGCCTGGAGGAAGGAGGATTCACCCAGACCCTGCCAGCCAGCCACACCTCCCTGCCCATCAGGGGGGCAGTACACACCGCTCACCCTCAAGGCACCACCCTGCAGCCAGGGGTGCAGGTCCCGCAGAGGGCCAGCTGCTGGGAAGGGGACCCAAGCCTTCCCAGAGGGGTCTGCACAGTCCAGCAGGGGCACAAGCCTGTGTTCTGGTCCCCTGGCTTCCCTGGTCCCCAAAGGCCACCTGTCATCACAGCCACATTTTTCCTGTAGTGCTCCCCAGACCCTGGCCCGCCCCAAACCTACAGAGGACACTAAAACCCTATCTTTATAGGAAAACATCCCACCAAAATATCTACTTCAGAAGACCAAACTGCCACATAGGACTTCTCCCTCTCGCTCTCCCTGTCTCCCTTTCCTTCCTCCCACCCTCATTCTTTCTCTCTTTTTAAAGAATCTGAATGTCCATGATCCTTTCTTCTACTCTCATAAAACAAGTGCCAAAATTGACGATGGGGAGAAACCACCTGGGTGGGTGGCTGTCCTCTAACTCCCACAAAGCATGTGCAAGCTTGTTAAGGGCCAGAGGCAGGAAGATCACAGGTTCAAGGCCAGCCTGAACAATTGAGCCAGACCTTATCTCAAAATAAAAATTTTAAAACTGGCTGGGGTGTCGCTCAGCAGCACGGCACTTGCCTAGCATGCACAAGGACCTGGGTTTGAGCCCCAGTGCCAAGGAAAATGTGCAGACCAAGCTTCTCCCACACTATAGTGTGAATGAATGTCCAGCTCAGCGTGGGGTCCTGTGGGTCTGACAGGACCTCCAGGGGGCACCCACCACACTGCTGCTCCAGGACCTCATCTTGAAAGGGCAGAAAGGGAGCCGGGGTGCTACAGCAGGCCACAGCAATGCACAGTGGGGGGAGCAGCCGGGCGTGCTCTGCTATCCACCGACTGGGGCATACGCAGCTTCTCCTAACCCAGGTCCCACCCTGCCTGGCCCACCTTGGAAGCCCAGGAGGACCTGGGCAGACCCGTGGCCATGGCTCGCAGCCCGGCACAGGCACAGGCGCAGGCTGAGAGCCCCACGCAGCGCAGCATGACCAGGAGGAAGGGACCACGGGGAGGGGCAGCAGGAAGCAGCTGAAGGCGAGCAGGCTGTCATTCACCTGGCAGATGCATAACTCACAGGGGTCGCCGGGCGACCAGATCTGTCCCACAGGAAACTCGGCCCCGTTGTCATCTAGGGAGCAGCCTAGAGGAGGCAGGAGGGGGAGGCAGTGGGGGAGAAGGTGAGGGTGGACAGAGCCTTGTGCTCCAGATGCGCGCAGACCTCTGCACTTGAGCAGACACCCGGCCGCACACTCAGCCTCACCAGCGGTCTCCCCGTGGCACCTGGCACCTCCCATGGTCACCTCACCTGAGCGGGGCGTGGGCTCCAGACAGGTGAAGCAGCATTGGCCAGGGCCCAGCCGCCACTCCTCTTGGGGACAGTCCAGCTCAGGACATGGCATAAAGGAGCAGGTCACCTCTCCGCTCTGCAAGGCAGCAGGGCGTGGACAGTGAGAGCTGTCACAGGGTCCCAGCCTGGCCTCCACCACCCCGGGCCTAACCCTGCATCCGCTTCTACCCATACATCCCACAGTATCACCTCCCTGGGTTCTGCTCCACCAGGGGACGTCGTGGCATCAAAGCCACGGCCTCTGCGCCCACAGGCAGCTGCCAGCAGCAGTGTCTCCCCCAACGCCTACCTGCGTCCCTGACCCACCTGCCCACTGTCCTGGCTCCTGCTGGTGGCTCAAAGAGTGGAGGACCTACAAAGACCCCGCTACACCTCTTCTCTCCTGCCTAGTCCCCACACTTGACCAGGCCATACCTGGCATCCCAGCATCCAGGAGACCCAGAGTGGGTGGCCCTTGGCTCCAACCTTGCCTACTGCAGCATCTGGACACCGTGCTCAAGAGGCAGCCCAGGCCAAGCCCCACCCCCTATATGGTTCTGGGGGACTCCCTCTCCCACAGGGCAGCCGGTCCTCCCCATCAACCCCAGACGTGGCAGGTGGGTCTCAGCCACCCTACCTGGCAGACGCAGGTAGTACAGTCATCACCAGCACCGCTGAACACAGCCCCCTCAGCATACCAGCGGCCGTGGAAATGGCACCGCACTGCGGGGAGAGATGACGTGCAGCCCAAACCAGAGCAGTGCCCACGCCACGGGCAGCCTGCATTCAGGGCGCTCTCTAGGCATGTTTTCCCTTCCATACAATGGGCTTGATAACATCTACATCACAGAGACCTAGTGGCCATTCACAAGAACTTAATTAAAGTAGCATAACAAGCCAGGCATGATGACACAGGCCTTGATGCTGGCACTAGGGAGGCTGAGGCAGGAAGATCTCAAGTCTGAGCCCAGCCTGGACAACTTAGTGACTTAGTCAGACCCTGTTTTAAGGTAAAAAACAAAAAGGGCGGGGGATGTAGCTCCATGCAAAGGCCCTATCAGTCCCTACTACCACAGAATAACATCAATAATAGTAACAATATAACATGTAAAAGTTAAAAATATTTTAAAAGAACACTGGCTTTGAAATAGCTCTGCACCACTGCTAATTGACTATGTGTCCCTGGGCAATGACGTGACCTCTCTGAGCCTCAGTTTCCTCATGCAAACAAAGCAATGAAAGGGAGATGACATGAGGATGGTTGGTGCCCCCAGCAGGACGTAGGATGGTAAGGACATCTGCAACAGTGCTACGGTCACCTCAGAAGAGTGGTTGGGGGTCCAGAGGGTGCTGCCCTCCTGGGCAGAACGTGGGCCCAGCCCCCACCCCCGGGGCTGGGCTTGACCCAGGCAGTGCAGCCAAATGTTACATGAGTGGCAGGTGGGGTACGAGCGGCGTGCATGCACAGTGCGCCCCTGAAGCCACCATCCCCTCTCTTGCAAGCAGGTATCCCCGGCCACTCACCCGGGACACAGGCGCAGCAGTCTGGCTGCGGGGTTGCCTCGCAGGAGCCAGGAGGACACTCGGGCGAGATGCAGGACACGTTCCCAGCCTGTATAGATGGGACCCCGGTGGGGATGGCTCTGGAACAGGGCCTGCCTACTGTCCCTACACGGACTGGCTAACTCTGCCCAGCCTGCCCCACCCAGACCACCCAAGGGAAGCCCCTGGATACCAAAAAAGGTGCCACCGCATCATGGCCTTCTCTGGGGTCCCCTCCCAGAGGTTAGAAGACCCCCTCCCGTGACCCCAGTGGAGCCTGTCCCCCACACACACGACACCCCGACCAGAAAGGGGCTCCTGGCTGCTCCAGGGGGCAGGGTGCGTCTGAGCAGTGACCTGAGGGACTTTTACAGGCTGGTCAAAACACTATATTTAAGAACAAACCCTAAAAATGTGACGTTAAGCCAGGGGTGGTGGTGTGTGTCTGTGATCCAAGCACCCAGAAGGCTGAGTCAGGAGTGACAAGGACACGCTGGGCTAGACAGCCACTGGTTTGGCCATCAAAGCCAAGCCAGGAGCCACTTTTAAAGTGGGCAGGGGTGGTGGCCAGGGATGGGCTTGGGACTCAGACCTCAGCCCAATTCCCTGTAGGAACAGGGACAGGACAGATGGCCTGAAGCTGGGGAGAGCTCAGGGTGGAGACCGAGGGAAGGTCCTTCGTGCTGCACGGGCCTGCAGGGGTGTGCACTCACTTCTGAGGGACAGTACAGTGTGGGTCCTGCCTGGCTCTCAGGAGGTGCTTACTAACTCCTTGGCGGACTGACCCTGCCTAAAGCAAAGCACTGAGCCAGGCAAGGCGGCACACACCTGCAACCCGTTACTTGGAAGACTGAGGCAGGAGGATGCCTAGGTAACTTAGTCACTTAGCCAGAGCTTGTCTCAAAACAAAAAATATAGATGTTTGGGGCTGTAGTTCAGTGCAGAGGCCCTAGGTTCAATTCCCGGAAAGGCAAAAAATAAAAACAACAAACTCTCTCAGCAAGCCGAGGGTTACAGCCATGTTTTCTGTGGGGGCAAATCTTCAGCCTGGAGAGAGCAGTCCGGGAGCCAGGGACTGAGCCCTTCCCTCCCCACCGTCCTGCACGCGTGAGGCTCTGTCCCAGCTCCCTGCCACACACCCCCACCCTTTGGATTCTCCAGGCTCTGACCCAAACCCACAGGCCCAGGACAGCTCCCTGCATCCAACCAGCTCCCTCCAACACCACGCTCCTCTCCTTGCTCAAAACTCGCAGACAACTCTGAAGGTTGGAAGAACACCCAGGGCCCAGGGACCTGCGGCACTTACCAGACAGACACAGACTGTGCAGTTCTCACCAGGAAGCGAAAACACATCCCCATCCGCCCGGACAGCACCGCTGTGGAAGCAGCCTGTGATGGTCAGTGGGGGGACGTCGGCCACTCAGAGCACTCAAGGCCCCTGCAACCAGCATGTGTGCTGGAACCTCTTGCTCTGCCTGGACACCCAGCGAGGTGTGCAGGTGGCCCCAGTTGTGTGGCCCCAGGACCCCGAGGTGACAGGAGACATCGTACAGGCCTGGGGCCACTGGTGCCCTCGGGCCCACAGATGCCTGGAGAGCAAGCATCTCCATCCTACCACACGGGAAAGACAGGGGATGCCCATGCCCATGGCTAAGCTGCGGCCTCAGTCTCCCTGCGAGGCCTTGGGCAGTCACTGAGCCCTCCACGACATTTTCACCATAAAATGGAAATGCCATCATGTACCCAGCAGGCCGGGAGGATTCACAACCTGGGGATCGAGCACCAGTACTTTCAAGCACCAGTACACTCAGTAAAGCCGCACATTTGGTTTTTGGTTCTGCCTTTGATTTTTGCAGTGCTAGAGATGGAACCAACACCTGCTAGCAGGTGTTCCACCAGCAGCCTCAGCCCCTCAGGGAGATGCTGTAACTGCTGCCATCTCCCCAGGAGCTCCGGGACCTTCCACTTGAGCACCTGTCCTGTCACGAGGGTCCCTACTGCACTCCCCCGTGTCACACAGGCCTCGGTGGCACACTCAGAGCAGGAGTGCATGGCCTGATGTAAGGGCCAGGGAGGAACTAAGGTCCCTCCTAACACTAGCAACGGAGTGCAAACAGAAAGCTGGGCAGACGGTGGGGTGTAGCCCAGAAGGGCAGTGGCTGGCAGCAGGGATATGGGGAGATTCACGGGACAAATGAATGAGGGAATGAATGAGTGAATGAATGAGTGAGGGTTACAACAGCCTAGACAAGGGGCAGTCCAGCTCAAGCCTGAAGCAGCGCCCCCTCAGCCCCCACCTGCTGGGCCAGCACCCCTAGCAGCCCAGGGATCTGAGGGCTGGTAGCCCTCCAGGTGACTTGAAGGTGCAGAACTGTGGGGGACAGCTTTGGGGTGAGAATGGCCAGCAGGAAAGAGGAGGACTGCCACACACGCACACGCACACCCAGGCCAGCTCTCACCTGTGCAGGATGGGCAGCAGCCCCCATCCTGCGGGGGTGCCGGGTGGGAGCACGTGGCCTGACACCTCACCTTCCCACAGGTCACCTCCCCGTCCTGGAAGCACAAGCAGGCGCTGCAACCCCCTCCAGGTCGCAGAAACCACAGCGGGCAGTGGGATCCGCACACCCACCTTGCACCAGCACTGCGTGCACCCGGGCACAACCCAGTGGCTCCCTGATGCGTGCATGGCTCCCAGGTGCCAGCAGGGAAAGAGTCCCGGTGCGGGGCTCTGGTCCTCAGGGCCGTGGGGGTAAGAAGGGGTGCCGAGCGCCTCCCCGTGGAGGAGGGAGGGGGGTCCAAGGGTTCCTAGCAGCGAGTCACCAGGCACTGAGGTGGCCACTGGGGTAGATGACAGCCACGCAAGGTCTGGAGGACGGGTGGTCCAGACCCTAGCAATAGGGCCTGGGGCCCCAGGACCGGGGCTGTAGCCTGGAGACAGGCCCGGCTGCCCAGCTTCAGGAAGCAACAGGGCCATAGCGGGGGGCCTGGGCTGTAGGACGGCAGAGGGCGCCAGTACCACCTGAGGCAGAGCTGCAAGGGAAGCACAGGGTCTCCTGGGGAGAAGCGGGCCTCAGGCCCTGACCACCCCGCACCTGACGCGGTGGAGGTAAAGGTGGACTGCTGGGACGGCTGGACAACCAGAGCGCACACGCGAAGAGTGGTGGAACGCGGACTCCCTGGCTTCCCGTCCCGGGCCGCAGCCAGGACCTTGCCTTAGCCCTAACCTTTACGCTGAGCCCCAGCCCTGACCCTGACCCTGACCCTACCTCTAATTAACCTTACCCTTAAGTGACCCAAACCCTAATCAACCCTAACCCTAATCCCGTAGGGATCCAGCCCCAGTCCTGCATCCTGGCCTTGTCTCTGGCGGCAAGCCCGCAGGGGCAGGGGGCGGGGCCTGGAGGGGAGGGGCTGAAGGCGGGGGGGAGGGGCTGGTGTTGGGGTGGGGCTTTGCTGGGGGCGGGGCTGGTGTTGGAGATGGGCGGGGCTTCTCACCCTCGCAGGAGGTGCGGTCCGCTCGCAGCCTGAAGCCTGGTCTGCAGGTGCACAGGAAGCTGCCCACCGTGTTCTGGCAGGAATGGTCACAGACCCGCCTCTCCTGCGGCCTCCGACACTCGTTGATGTCTGCGGAAGAGCCTGACTGCCTTGTCCTGCTGGGGAGCCCCTTCCTCCGCCCCCTTCGGGTGCAGGAGCCCTGGGATGGCGGGACAGTGACCGAGCAGGGAAGGCTCTGCCCCTCGGCCAAGCCCCGGGCCTGCCCCGTCCGTGTCTTCTCCTCAGAGCTCGCTGCCTCCCTGGGAGGCTTCAGGACAGACACTTCACCCTGCCGGGACAGTTAGGACAGGGCTGGCCTTCCCCTGGGAGCCTGGCCCATGGCTGACGAGCCAGTCCTGCTCTGGACGCGGCCACCAGCGGCCGAGGGGCAGGGCCTCCCACTAAAGCAGAGGAGCCAGGGCACATCGGGCTTCCTGTGGCACACCCTGGAGAGGGGTGAGAGACACGGGGCAGCTCACCCACACAGGAGTGCCGGTCGCCGTGGAGGTGGAAGCCAGTGCGACAGGAGCACTTGTAGCTGCCCACGCTGTTCCTGCACCTCTGCTGGCAGGGCGTGCCCAGGCACTCGTTCGTGTCTGCGGGGACAGGGCAAGGCTGGCCTCCCGGGCCCCTCCCCACTTGAGGCCCTGGGCCCAGCTTGATGCCCTCATCCAGCCTGTCACCCGGAAGACCCCAGCCACGCGCCAGCCTGCACCCCCTTCACCCGGCACTCAGGAGGCCTCCAGGCACCATCTGGGCTGTGGTTCTCACTCACCCTCACCTTCACTCCACCTCTTCCGAGGAGCGCACCGTGCACATGAGCACCACCCTCTGCCCGTGTCTCCTCTGCCCCATGCCTTTCAAACCCTCACCCCACTTCTTACTGTCCTGGCCAGGCTTAGTCTCTCCATCTGTAATGTGGGTGGCTCAGCACTTCCTCAGAGGGACAGGGCAGGGCGCAGCACCCCAGGGCTGCTCTGCTTCCTCTGCCTACTCACCTTGGCAGCTGTGGCGGTCAGCGGCCAGCTGCATGCCCGGCCCGCACTCACACACAAACCCGCCCTCTGTGTTCACACAGTGGCCCTCGCAGGAGGAGCTCAGACACTCATCAATGTCTGGGAAGAGAAAACCCTCTCACAGCTGGCTCTGAGCGTGGCTGGGACCCCCACCCACACCTGCCCCCATAACCTGGGAAGAAAGAGTAGGCACCAGGGAAGCCTTGCTAACTTGCCCAGGCTCAACCTTGCAATCGTCCTGCCTCAGCCCCTTGAATTCTGGGATTTCAGGCGTGTGCCACTATGCCCAGTTTATGATCCCAATTTTAAAAATATATATGGATGCCTTACGTACACACCTGTGTAAATGCATAAACATAGACACAGCCAGGGGAAAAGGTAGAGAAATGCTTCATTTTAGTAGCAACATCTCCAAGTAGGATCCTATTTTCATCTTTCTACTCCTACTTTCCAAACTTTTTTTTGAGACAGGGTCTCATGCTGCAGTTCAGGCTGGCCTTAAACTCACTATGTAGCCCAACCTGGTCTCAAACTCACAGCAATCCTCCTGCCTCAGCCTCCCGAGTGCTGGGATTACAGGTGTATGCCACCATGCCCAGCATTCTAAATGTTTTTAAATGAATTACCTTTTGCTTTTCTGTTCAGAGAAAATACATTGTTTTTACAAAGTTAAAAGCCCAGGCACAGTGCGCATACCTGTCAGCCCAGTCCCTTGGGATCTCAAGTCTGTAGGCCAAGCCCAGCAATTTTCTAAGACTCCATCTCAAAATGAAAAATGAAAAATACAAAGGACCTCACTGTAGCTCAGTGGTAGAAGAGGAAGAAACTCCAAGAAAGGTTTCACTGCTCTGAAAACAGTCCAGAAGTTGATCATAAGGGGCTGTGGATGTAGCTAAGTGGCACAGTGCCTGCCTCACAAGTACAAGGCCATGAGTTCAATTTCTGGCACTTCCCCTCTAAACAACAAAAGAAAAAGAAACTGGTCACTGTGTCACTCTGGGGGAAAGTAACACACTTTGCCTACAGAGACTTTTAAAAATCACAAACAGCCAGGCTTGGTGCATGCCCGTAATTATAGCACTCTGGAAAACTGAGGCAGGAGTATCACACGTTTGAGGAGGATCACTGACTCTTTATCTCAAAAACAAAAAATAAAGAAGAGCTGGGAGCAAGCGCAGGGTCCTGAGTTCGATCCCCAGTACCACAAAAAAAAAAAAACAAAAAAAAAACAAAGAAGATCCGGGAATGTAGCTTAGTGCAAAGACAGGAGTTCAACTCCCAATGCTGCCATAAATAAAATGAAATAAAACCTAAACAAATAATAATTTTACAAAGTGATTATTGAGCTGAGTGTGATGGTGCATGCCTACAATCCCAGAATTTAAGAGGCTGAGGCAGGAGGATCACCGTGAGTTCCAGGCCAGCCTGAGCTACACAGCAAAATCCTGTCTCTAAAAAAATAAACAAAGGCTGGGGATACAGCTTTGTGGCACAGTGCCTGCACAGCAAGTGCGAAGTCCTGAGTTTGATTCCTGATATCCCCACCAAAAAATAATTGTTGAGTTTTGTCTTCCCATGTTTTAAATGCCACTTTCCCTGCTCACCATCGTGGTCCCTGCACCCCACAGGTCCCCAGTGACAGTCTCATAACACTGGGCCTTCCTGGTCCCGTGCACTGTCCTATCTCTTGTCCCTATCTGCATATTCAGAAGCTCCACAATAGCAGTGACCGATGCCCTGTTCACTGGCCCCTCAATAAATATTTGTGAAGTACCAGAGGTGACATAGCTCTCGTCTGCATGACACCACAACCTGTCCCGGCTCAGCTGGCCCTGCGGCCCCCAGAGACCATCATGCAGAAGCATTCCCACCCCTCCTGGTGCTCCTGGCTCCCACCTGTGCACCGGACACCCACAGCAGTCTCTGTCATCGAGAAGCCCACGGGGCACACTCGGGCCACCTGCTGACACCCGCCATGGTTGCAGGTCAAGTCGCAGCCATATTCCCCGCAAGGTCCGTGGGCGTCTAAGTGGGCGTGGCACCAGTGAGCCAGTGGTGGGTGGCTGGGCCCAGCCCCCACCCAGGTGTTCCTGAATCCTGCTGGGGGGGGATTCTGGGGCAGACGGGCCTGGTTCAGCCCAGTTCTGCCCCTTCCTGGTCCTATGACTCTGGCAAGACAGTGCCTCAGCCTCCCCCTCTACTCAGGCACCTGGCAGGCGCCCACTGCCCCGCTCCTCGTCGTCCCAGGGCTGACTCACACTCTGTCAGCCATGCTTCCATGTTACCTGGGCAGGTGGCCCCTTGCTCCCCATCCGTGCAGGAGCAGACATTGGGTGCGATGCAGACCCCACTCCCACAGCCGAAGGAACAGAGGGCTGAGGGAGAGATTCGGGTGAGGGGCTGGGCAGGGACCTTTGCCCCTGCTCCGGTTAGGTGGGTGTGTGGATGAGCACTTACGTAGGGTGCAGTGCCCGCTGCCCATGGAGGGCACCCAGCCTGGGCAGCAGCCACTCCCAAAGCCTGAGAGGCAGACATGGGGGCCCTGGCGGCGCCTGTGAAGAAAAACAGCACAGGGCAGCCCGGGGCGCCCTCACTGCAGGGGGAGCAGGTTGCCAGAGTGTCGGGAGGGCACAGAGATGGGCTAGATGCAGAGGCCACCACCACACAGCAGAGGGCAGGAGCTGTCCAGCTACGGACTCGGCTGTGTTCAGAGGCCGAGGGAGCTACCACTCTGTCATGGGCATTTTTCAGAGTCCCCTCTACGTGTGCCTGGAGCTGAGAATGGCCTGCGTCCAATGGGATGTGTTCTGGACAAGGTACCCTGAGTACCGAAAAGTGTCCCTGGCCCAAGGACCTTTCCCCTCCCTGAAGCCATCAGAGAGGGCAACAGGCAGCGCTGCTCCTCTCCGCCCCTTGGAGCGGCAGCCTGGGGAGGGGCCACTGCGCCTGCTCCTCGAACCCGGCTGTGGGGACAGGTGGGCCAGTAAAGTGGCAGGTGGCAGTCACACAGGGAGCCTGCAGGCTGGGACCAGGGGCAGGAGCTATGAAGGCACCCCGAGGTCATGGCCGAATGCCAGGCCACCGCCAAGGTCCCTAGGCTCCTGGTCAGGCACCCACCAGCCAAGGTCCCTAGGCTCCTGGTCAGGCACCCACCAGTATTGTGTGCGCTCTCCACCTTGGGTCGACCTGGGGACCGAGTGGCGGCCCACGGTCCTGGAGGGCACGGACTTGGGGGGCAGAGCAGCCCCCAGCCCACCAGATCGAAGTGTTCCCGCCCCTGGTCTCGAGTCCCCAGCCCAGCGGTCCCTACCTCTCGGCGGCAAAGGGCCCGGGCTGCGTCCTCCCGAAGGGGCCTCGGCCAGGCACCGTGGGCGGCAGGAGCAGGAGCGCGGCGCAGGCGGCGCCGACGAGCAGCCCAGCCCGCATGGCCGGGGCGGGGGTTGCAGCCGCACGGCCCTAGCTCCGCTAACCCTCCTCCGGCGCCGCGCAGCGTCCCGCG
The DNA here is from genome assembly GCA_004027595.1 of Dinomys branickii. Taxonomy (NCBI): domain Eukaryota; kingdom Metazoa; phylum Chordata; class Mammalia; order Rodentia; family Dinomyidae; genus Dinomys; species Dinomys branickii. The sequence goes on along the minus strand of PVLD010005433.1, from coordinate 61,611 downwards.
CCCGACACAAAAGGCCGTGCAGCGCGCCGCTGGCGCTGGGGAGGCGCACGCCGGCTGGCGGAAGGGGGCAAAGATCGGGGACCCCGGGGCGGGGTTTCGCTCGCACACCCCAGGCGGCTTAGAGTGGCTTCCTGCAGAGGGTGGAGGCAGCCGCCGAGGCCTGGGTGAAGAGCAGCCACAGGGACGGTGACGACGCCCCTCGGTTGGGAGAAGGTAAGCGAAGCTGGATCGCCCCACCCCCGGGTGCGCCGACCGCCGCATTGCTCCCTGGCCAAGGAACACTCTCAGGATCGACCCCACAGGCTAGTTGGCACCAGTGGGAAGGGGCCGGGTGGCTGGCAGGGGTGGGATGCAGCCACGAGATTGGAACTGGAAGGCCCCCGTGGACTCTTTACTGGTGCAGGCCATAATGGAGATAGGCAGGCAGGGTGGCAAGGACCCCTGGGAGAAACAGGACTCTGCCCTGGCCACCTGACCCAGCCAGCCAAGCTTGTGTACTCCCCCAGAGCTAAGGCACACACACACAGCTGCCCCGCAGCAGCAAGTCCAGCTCTGAGTAACATTTAACATTGGTCTCAAAAGTGTGTGCATCTCCCCCAGATTGGCCCATTCCTTTGGTTCTGCTGTCCGCTGAGCTCCTTGAGCAGTGGCCACTGTGACCAGACCCTGGCCTCTTTCCTAGGGTCCCACCTGGTTGATCCAGATCCCTCTGCATCGCTGCATGGTGACATGGACACATGCAGAGTCCCTGGGTCTCAGATTCCTGGAGCAGCTTTGCCTGAAGCCCCAGTCCCCAAGGCTGTGCTTTCCCCTCCAGGTCAACCAAGAGCCGCTCTCGACCGGGGCTTCCCGCCACCCTTACACACACTCCCACGCAGCATGCCACTCTGCCCAGCTCCTGCCCCTCTGTGAGCAGCTGAAGAACACCCACCCGTCCTAGGAGGGGCCTCAGGTGCAGAGGAGCCCTGCGGGAACTCTGCTGTCCCTCCCTCCCTGGAACCTCTGGCCTCTCCTGTCCCTTACATCCTTGGCCCCTTCCGCTTGCCATCTGCTTTTTCCTGCCTCTCCCTACGGCTTCTCAGACTGGCCTGGGCTCCAGCTCACAGCTCATCCTCCTGTGTGCCTTCCTCTCCTCTGAGGCTGTGGCTTTTCAGTCACCAAGGGGACCCCTGCCTGAGGATAGAGGATCCAAGCTGCTGGCTGTGGACACCCCAAGACCCTCCATGGGGGTGTGCTCATATGTGTGTGGAGGGCCAGGGAGGGCTCCTCGTGCATGGCAGCAGGCAGCCTGGAAGCAGAGCTCAGGGACGGCCTTTCACCCTGAGGCGAGGGTGCTGGCTGTAGGCAGCAGTGTTTCCGCGAGGTAACTGCATTCAGTCCCAGGCAAGGCCGCAGGAAACAAAACCAGCCAAGAGCTGGCAGGTTGCTGCTTCAAGCTCCAAGCTTGGGATTGAGGCCCCCCGAGGAGCGGGTCAGGGAGTAGGGCTTGGGTCACCCCACCACTCTTAAGCAAGGTGGGCACCCTGAAGTCAAGGATTCAAGTCCAGAAATCCCCAGTCAGACTGGGACTTGCCAGCTTGGGCTGGTCCGGCATGGGGCAGGCCCTTCCCACTCCAACCTTGGCTTTGAGAGTTCAAATCCCAGCAGAGTCTCAGGAAAACCCTGGCTTCCAACAAGCTGGTCAGCTTTTCTCTGAAGACCTCATTTCTCCCTCCCTGCGACACCCCAGGAAAGCAGGGGAAGAGCAAGAAACAGGAAATACCTCCACCACAGGCCTCAGAAAACCCCAACCGGGCACTTCCTCACCCCCTGCCTCCCAAGTCTGAATCTGAAACTGGTTTCCTGACACTGTACAAGGGTCAACCAAACTCTGTGGGGACAGAGTTGCCTTTCTTCCATCAGGACCTGGGCAGTCGCATAGGCCACCAAGCCAAGCTGAGGGCTGAGATGATAGGAACCACTTGCTGGATGCAATGGCGGACCTCAGAAGTGCCCCACTCCTTCGGGCATCCAAACCAGTCCCTGCAGGTTCTCCTCTTTAGGACAGAGAAGCACAACCCAAGTTCAACAGGCCCATGCCAGCTGGAGCACCCACGCCCAGAGATGGGAGCACAGCATGCGCTGGGCCGGGACAGGACAGGATGGCACAGCCCAGCAGAGGAAGCAGATCCAATGGTCCTGCTGCAGTCAAAAACCACTACAGCGACCACTGAGCTTTCAAAGCCTGATACCTGCCTTCCCAGAACCCACGGGGATAATCAGGTAATAGGAAAGGCCCAAGGCCACTTGAATATCTGAAGGCAAGGGCAAGTGGCATGTGGCTGCAGCAAGCACGGTCCTGCCCAGGTCTGCAGGCAACAAATGAGCAGGTACACCTGAGCTCAAGCAGCTGGGCGGGTGGCAGAAACAAAAGGGCTTCTTAGATTCTACTTTATTTGGTAAAATTCTGAAACTAACAACCAAATCACAGCCCTGTCTCCTCTTTGAAGAAGGGAGCTTCTCGGCCAGAGCGGGGCTGGGTCACCCGTCTCCTCTCAGGCAGCCGGCGCCCAGGTCAGTGTCCCAGCTCGGTGCCTAGAGGCCAGAGAAGGAAGCCAAAGGCAGCCCCTGCGTCCAGAACTACCAGCCCCTCCGGCCTCCCCTCACCCACAGCTTCCCCACACCCACAGCCCAGGGCAGAAGAGCAGAGGACAAAGCATGAGGGCAACACTGGGCCACATGGGTGTGCACACACGTGCACACATGCACAGCTTTCCGTCAGCCCAAGAGCTGCAAAAGCCCTCTCCGAGGGCAGCGCTTGGTGTACCGAGGCGACAGAGGGGCTCCTGTTCTCAAGACTGGAAACGACCCAGGGAGAAGGCTCCTGAGCTGGCTAGTCCTTCCAGCCCTGCTGCCCCTGGGTGCCGTGGCCACGGGCAGGTGGCTGGAGCGTGCGGATGCGTGAGAGGAAGGGGTGAGCAGGCTGCTGGGCTAATGGATCCGGGTCAGCTCCTCCACCACCTTGATCAGGTCGTCCGCAGTGGCCTCGCGCTTCATCCCGCTGCCGTCGTCATACTGCAAAGCAACCAGGGTGGCAGTGGGCACTGGCGGGGCGGCCCCAGCAGAGGCCCAGGACCCCACAGAGCACTAGAGCAAATCCACAGGGCAAAGCTGCCCCAGCGGGCAGCGGAGCCCCAACTCTGACCTGCAGCCGCTCCCCTTCCCGGAGGGCCCTGCCCACCGGAGACACCGGGGAAGCCAAGCTCCCCTCAGTGCTAGCACAGGGAGCTGTTACCCGGTGGGTCCAGGACCTAAACTCCACCCCTACCTCTGCCAGGAGAACCCCAGAGGCCTGCAGGACTGCTGCTCCCCAGCCAAGCTCACCTGCAGGTTGGCCACCACCTCCTGCATCTTGGGCCGGCTGATGTCCAGGAAACTCTCGATTAGGTCACCGTCGATGAAGCCTGTGGCCTGCTCTGTCTTACGCTCGGTGTGGAAGGACCTCCAGGTAGACAGCTGGTTAAGGAGCGTGTGCTTCTAGAACATTCTGCCACCTACCCAGGGCTAAGAAACCATAGGCTGCTGTGACTGCCAGGGCTGGGACAGGAAGCTAGCTACGCTGCAGCTCATTACTTTCTGGATACTTTGGAAAGTTAAAGCGGAAATGTAAATATCACTGCTTAACCCCATGGTTCTCAACTAGATCAACCTCAAAATGACATTTAAAATTACAGGTCAGACCCTATTAGCCTACAGCCCGGACACATGTGGGCGGTTGTTTCTGTTGGTATTAGAGCTTTCATACTGTGCCACAACCCAAGAACTTCCTAATTTTTGAGACAAGGTCTCATTAAGTCACCCAGGCTGGGCTTAAGTGTGCAATCCTTCTTCCTCAGCCTCCCAGAGTGCCTGGCTCAGAGGGTTTAAAAAGTGCTCTCTGTGAATCTAGGCATGGCTATGCCTAAAAAAAGCCACTCATCTGTGTCTAGTCCAGTATGCCCTAAATGAGTAAACGGAGGCTCCTCAGACCAGCGCTGACCCAGGCCCCACTCCCCACATACCCCGAGGCACGGGCTCTGTCTGCACACCTGTCTGGGGAGGACTTCCGTCAGCTCCCACCAAGGAAACACCCAATAGCACCTGGACCTACAGGCCCCCCGCTGGTGGCCCTAGGGTCTTTGCAATCCTCACTTCTAGTCCCAGACACCGGCTGTGCCCAGGGAGCCCTACTAGAGTATCTCCCAGCCGTGGTGTGTTTGTGCGCAGCTGGGAGATCAGGAGTAGAAACGCAGGCCCTGCAAACCCCAGCTGCGGCAGTGGCATGTGTGTGGGGGGCCTGCTGTCCTCCTGCTGTGCATGCATGGCATCTGACACACATACAAGATCCAAGGACAGAACTGGGAAGCAGGGAAGGCCCCAGACGCAGCATGGGGTACTGCAGCGCGTATAGCCCAGAAGGCGGCTCTGGAAGGATATAAGGAGTGCTCAATCTTGCCCACACTTTTGATGACTTTATTGAGGCGATTCTGCATGTCCAACAGAAGGTTGTACCAGCTCTCTGACAGGGAGGTCACCAGCCCTAGAGGAAGGGGACAGTGGGCACTATTGAGCCCTGCAGCAGGCAGACACTTGCAGAAGGCAGCCTGCTGTGCAGAGCCCTGGTCTCTCCCTGGGCGCCCCCAGCCCCTCTGAGCAGCAGTCTTGGGAAGCTGCACGCTCACCGATCATGCCGTTGACTGTGCCGAAGAGCACAGAGCCCTGTGTAGGGGTGGACGTCTCACCCAGGTTCTGCATAACCAGGGAGCCGTGGCAGAAGACATTGACGAACTCGCCCAGGTGGAAGAGCCCCACCTCCTGCAGGTGCTGCCGCTCCTCATCAGTGGTGGCAGCACTGAAATGCGTCATGAGAAGTCACTGCCTGGACCACAGCAGCCATAGCATGCTAGGCGTCCTGTGGAGCCCGACTCAGGCCAGTCCTGTGGGCTCTGATTTCCTTAGGAAGTTCTACAGAGCCTGCCCCTCTGTCCTTCAGACCTGGAGCCCACTCCAAGGGCACCTGCCTGGTCACGCACCTGTCCTTCTGACACACAAACAGGTTAAAGGCGTTCTCAGCTCCCAGAAAATTGTCATCATCCAAGATCTCCACTGCACTCATCCAGTTGGGATTGAAGTCCCGGGCAATCTTAAAACATGAAGTGTGACAGAAACATACTATTAGCAGCTGGCGGGGGCTGGTTCTAGGCCCATAGGTCCTCCCCTTGGTTTCACAATGGCTCCCAAGACCTTTAACATCTCAGCCAAAGTGGGGCCCTGCCCAGCCAAGGCTGGGATAGAGAATGTTACTGGGAGAACACCCACTCCCCAGCCTAGTCACCCTTCACCACCAACAGCCCTTGGGCGGGGCTCAGGCAGGACCTCCTGCCCCAGGCCAAACCTCCTCAAAGTTCCCCTCCATGGGCTTGTAGGCGAGCAGCAGCACGGAGCGCATGAGGTCGCCCACCAGGATGAAGTCGCCCTTGGTCTTCAGGTAGAGCGCCATGATGTTGTTGTAGTGGTTGCACTCCGTGCGCAGCTCCTTCTCCGTGGTCCACTCGTAGAGCCGCACCTGGGGATGTGGGTGGGGCTCAGCTGGGCCGAGGGCATGGTGCAACATGGAGGGCATGGGTTTGGCAGGCAGAGGGTTTTTTCTGGGCACGGCTGTGGACTGAACTCAGGGCTTTGTGCATGCTAGGCAAGTGCTCTTCCACTGAGCTACATCCCTGGCCCTTTTCGTTTTTGGTACCAGGAGCTGAACTCAGGGCTTCATACTTGCCGGGCAGGCACTGTACCACTGAGCTATATCCTCGGCCCCAGAGGACGTTTTTATCTCAGCATTATTCACTGCTGAGCTATGAAGACAGTAAGCACAGCCAACTGGGACACAAAGTTCCTATGTCCATCAGAAGATGAACCTACACACCGAAGGGGCCGATGCAACTGTACTAGGAAAGAGGAAGCCGTGCAGACACCTCTGGAAGACAGAAGCCACCTCCAATGCTTGGGTCAGAAAGAGCAAAGATCACTTCATATCAAACTGCCTTTTCTGAACCCTTCTTAAACTATATACTCCTAGCTGGGTGTGGGTGTGCACCTGTAACTCCAGCACTCAGGAGGCTGAGGCAGGAGGATCGCTCTAAGTTTGAGGCCAGCCTGGGCTACACAGTGAGACCTTGTTTCAAAAGCCCAAAACTCTCCATTCCTGGAACATTTTAATACCCAGTCAAGGAGTGGAGAAAGCAGAATGGAAAGGTCCAACCAAAAAGCTGCTAATGACCACAAGAATCCAAAGACCTGGGCAAAGGTTGGCCCCACCACTCTACCGAGGTTGAGAGAAACTGGTGTCCCCTCCTGCACTACCTTCAATAATGACACCTACACCGCACCAAGGAGGCAGACATTCTGTGACCATTGAGTCAAGACATGCACCACAACCCGGGGCAAGGCCTCCGGGGCAGACACCAATGGTGAGCTGCCATGGCCTCGGGGCACTGCACGCTCCCAGACAGAGAGAGCACACTGTATTTCTCAGGGTGTCTAAGGCGTGTTGCTCCCCACATGTGTCCTCCAGGAGCCAGCTCCTGCTGTTACCATGGCCACGTGCCACCAAGAGCCTGCCAAACATCCCAACTTTGAGCAGAAAGCCAGGCCAGAAGCTGACATATTTGTTCATCTGAGAAGTTAGAGATCGCATGAGGTGATGACGCTCTAAATGTGGTAGCTATCCTGGGGTACATAATATACCTTATTGAAATTAACTGTACCCACTTTTTACATTAATGCAGCTACTAGAAAAATTAAAAGTGACACTTGTATCCTGGTTTTTCTGAGAGTCTAAGCTGCCTAGGCTTGCGTCACACTCAGGATCTTTCTGCCTCAACCTCTGTGCAGCTGGGGCACAGGCGTGCGCTGACCACAGCTTCCCTTGGCAGCAAGGTGAGCAGCGACTCCACCTTCCCTCTCCCAGGCCCCTTGTGTGGTCTGTGTCTGGACACCCCCAAGGCCTCACACAGCCCTAGGCTCTCTTAGAGGTGGCTGAATCTGGAGTCTGTGGCTGACCTGTGGCCCAGTGCTGGGGTCACGGGTATGACAGCTCCGCAATCGCCCACATCACGCCTCCTTATCCTGTTGTTTAAGTGCCACTACCAAGAGCCTGGACTGCAGTGAGGCTTCACCTGACACCCCTCAGTGAGCGGGTTGGAGGCCTCTGAGGGACGGCATCAGGTACCATCCTTGCTGTCCTCTCCCACCCCACTAAGCCACCACACCCTGTGGCACAGCAAGGAGGGGAGAGCCAGGGTCTCGGTTTTTCAAAGACAGCTGACCATGAAACTAATTTTTAAAATTTTTATCAGCCATGTGAGGTGGGGCATGCCTACAGTCCCAGCATTTGGGAGGCTGAGACAGGAGGATTGCCTGAGTTTGATTGAGGTCAGCATGAGCTACACAGTGAGCTCAAGACCAGCCTGAACTTGATAGCAAGACCCTGTCTCAAAAATACAAAGGAACAAAAAAATTTATCAAAACCTTCAGTTGTACATCTTAAATGTACAGTGGTACTTTGGTTCATGAAATTAATTCATTTCATGATTCTGGAAAACATGGCCATGTTCACAATGGTGCAGGAAAAATGGTCAAGGTCAAGTCCTGTCACCCACTGCAGAGTCTGCCAACAGAAGTGTTCACACAGAGGCACTACTGCATGTAACATATTCTAGTAAAACCGCAATGACACTGGAAAAGCTCTGCTGCTGCAGGAAGAAGAGGTGGCATCAAGGTAGAGTAGATGTGGCTGACTCCACTGGGCATCTGACCTGGCACCAGGTGCAGGGCCTGTGGGTTCCCATAAGCAGGCCTCATGCCCAGCCCGGCCTTGAGCTGCCCTCTCCCTTCCCCAGCCTCAGAGCTGCCCCCGCAGTGCAGGCCCAAGGTGGCTCACCGTGCTGTTGATGCTGGCAAGCAGCTTCCCGCTGAACTCCACCATGGAGTACACAGCTCCTTTGACCTCCTTCTCTGCCACGGTCTGAAGCTTTCCTGGGGAAAACGCGTCCTTGGGTCTCCTGATGAACCCACACTGTCCCTAGTCAAGAGACTCTGGTAGTCCCTGTGCCTCTACAACCCCTCCTGTGGCATACCATACTCTTATAAGGCACTGTGGGAGGCTGAAGCAGGAGGATGTCAAGTTCAAGCCCCCGTGTCAAAATACAAAATAAAAAAGCACTGGGGCCATAGCTCAGTGTCAATTCCCATGGGGAAGCAGGAGAGTTGGTACACACCGAGCACCCCACCAGCAGCAAGACCCTAGAGCACTGTGCGGCAACTGCTCAGGTGGGACCCAGGACGCCCCCATCTGTCACACACCTGCAGCTCTGACTCTCAGGAGACCAAGCCCATCCTGGCCCACCTGTGAGTGCTCTAGCTGACAACAAATCAGAACACCCAGACCAAGTGCAAGCAGAGGTGGGGAGGTGCAGGTGTGAGGCTCCTACACAGCACAGGGCTAGAAACAGCCAGGCAGCAAGCAGCAGCCACCGGACGGCCCCGCCCTGCTCTGCCACCAGAGCCTCACATCTGCCACTCTCAGCACCCCCTGCCGCCCGGAAGAGACCAGGGAGAAACCAAGCCTAATCTCACTGGGCCCTGCTTACACACTCCAGAGCCCACCCTGACCAGCCTGGGCCTGAGAGGATGCACACGAACAGCTGGCCCAATCTCCCCGCTGCTGATGGAGCTGAGGCCCCAGCCTGGGGGACCTGGTATCCGCTCACCATCTGAGTATTGAAAGACCACAATTCGGCCCTGCTTGGGCTCCGCCTCCTCAGGATACACCATGGCTGTGCCCACGATGAAGTATGTGTTGGGGTCCTTGCCCAGCCTGCAGGACACCAGGCTGAGGGCGTACTCATTCTGCAGGAACTGGTGGGCGTGGAGCACTGGCGGGAGAGGGGCCGGCGGATGGCACTCAGCCTGCACACCCACCCACGACCAGCCGCACCCAACTTGCCAGCTGGCAAGCAGCCCTGCCTTCCTGCTCCTCCCAGCAGGGGCAGCTATACTGGGGCAGGACCAGCTACAAGGACAGAAAGCGCTCGCCCGCACCTTCAAAGGTGTGCTGGTCAATGATGAGCAGGTTGTGCACCTCCACCTCCTCTCCAAAGGAGGTCTCATGTGGGGCAGTGCTGCTGGAGAAGAGCTTGCTGGAGCTCACGCTGCTGGACAGGGCCTGCAGCAGAGGGCAGAGGAGCGTGAGGATGCTGGCTGGGTGGGCACAGGTAGCCCAAGTGAGGCCGAGGCCAAGGCCAATGGCAGCTGGAGCAGTGGGGCCTGAAGGCCAGAGAGCGGCAGAGCAGGCCCAGCACCCAGGAGCAGTCAGCTGTGCGTGGAGCCAATGGGCAGGTCCAAACCCAAGCGTCGACAGAGGTCATTCCAACAGGAACGCTGCAAGCCAAACCAGCGAGACTAGAAGGGACTCAGGGGACCTAACAGAGTGATGGACTCCTCCAACCTCGGACTGAGGAGCCTGCCACAGACATACGGGAACAAGAACATAGACTACACAGAGGAAAATGACCCATTCCTGTCTCCAGGATGCAGACCCCAGGCAGCTCTTGCTGTCCTGTTTCAACCCTTGACCAGAGACAAGTGAAGGGCAGGCTTGCCAGCCAAGGTCACAGGACAAGTGGCACCTCAGAACCGGTGCCTGGGACTGGCTCGTGTTCCGTGATGCAGCACCATCCTCAATCACACACCCCACAGAGTGAAAGACTGCTCATGCTCAGGGTCCCCAAGCAGCAACTTCCATTCTAAAGAAAGCTTTCCTGGGAACCAGCTCTGGGAAGTAGCTCTCCACTGCTACGTTCCAGCTACAGTGGCACAGGGGGACTGTTGCAAGTACAGGGCTAAAAGGAAGTCCAATCTGGCCTGTGCAGAAAGCTCTGGCCACAACGGCCCCCCGCCCTCACCTGGGTGCTGGCACTGGGCCTCAGCACAGTTGTGCCTCCGCTGGTGTCCTGGACCTCAATGCGGCTGGACAGGACCCCGAAGCACTGGGACACTTCCTGATAGCAGATCTTCCTGTGAGATAGCACGGGACACAGCACACTCAGAGAAGGCCAGAGGCACCCCAGGCAACTACCTGCACATTGTCCCCGCGCTCACCTGGGAGACTCATAGAGGGGAACTGTGCGGATGTGCAGCTTCTGGATCTCATCAATGGTGCCAATGGTGAGGGTGCTATTGTTGGCCAGTGCCAGGCTGCAAAGAAGGGTCAGGCTGAGACTGAGCAGGAAGGAAAAGAGTCCACGGGGCCGTATGGATACGAGGAGGAACAGGGAGCATCACACCAGCTTGCTCCTGGCCAGACTCAAATCTGACTATGCTAAAATCCACTTTTCCAACCCATGGTCGCCAACAAGATCATCCTATGTTTGGTCCAAGTGTGCCTCGGCCGGAGTCACAGCTTTCCAGCCCAGCCGCTCTCTGGGATCAAGGTCGCCCCTCGAAGGGCTGCCCAGCAGTGCTCTGGCTACTCTGTCACCTGGATACGCACAGGGTCCAGCCCAGGAAGAACACGCCCACTAATGGACTCTGGATGGTGCTGGCGGCGGCCTGGGTACCCTTTGAGGAGCCCTGCTCCTGGGAAGACAAGACAATCCGATCCCTCAGGCTGGGGATAGAGAACCTGAGCAAACACCAGACTTAGCTGAGAATTCCCTGAAAATGCAGATTCTGGAGCCTACTTCAACTGGCTAATCAGAATTTTACTTTATTTTCTTTAAGGCTGGTATAAAGCCCAGTTCTAGGCAAGTGCTCTACCTGAACTACACCAACGATGTAGTCTGTGTCTCCTCTGGTTTCTAGCAGAGCCTCTGCTCTTTGCTTCCTGCCACCACCGTTCAACGTTGTGGCGGGGGAGGAGTTGGCAGAGGACAGTGTGGCGTCCCCACCAGAGGACCCAGCTGCACAGGACGGCTCACCTGTCTGGGTAGCCGTCAGAGTTGAGTGGACACATGTAGTTCACCTCCTTGAGGTTGACGTTGGAGAAGACCAGCTTGTGGTTGCTGCTGTAAATGACCGTTGGGCGGTCCGAGCACGCGAACACATTGGTGGTGGACAGAGACCGAAATGTCCTCAACACCGTGGGCTGTGTGCCCAGTGTCACCTTCTTTCGGTCGCTCAACAAGCCTACAGGAAGAGTGGCATCAGGAAAAGGAGGCAAGCAAACAGCTGCTGGCCACCAGCCGCAGCCGCAGCCGCAGCCACAGCCGCCCCACGGCTCTCACCAGTCTCGATGTTGAGCCCGAAGTAGAACAAGGCCCCATCGCCTAAGGCACAAAGGAGGTAGTGGCTGCTCTCAAAAGTGGTCATCAGGATGGAGCGTGGAATGATCTCTGTGGGAAGAGGCCAGTGAGCCCCAGGCCGTACTCTGCCAACCCCCCACCCCATGCCCAGGACACACACCTCCACCTAGCATCTCCTTGTGCAGAAGTTCAAAGGAGGGGAGTTGTAAGATCCGGGCCGATATGTCTGTCCACAGGCCGATGGCACACAGCGGGGACAGCCCACTGCTATCCCCCAACGGGGTGATGTCCAAGCAGGCCACTTCGTGTTCCATCTCTGTGTGGCTGAGCAGAGAGGAACATGGACCACGGGGAAGCTGAGGTCAAGGAAGCCCCGGGCATGGGCAAGGAGCCGAGCAGATGCACCAACCTGATCTGCCGCAGCTCCTGCGGGTGGATCTGCAGGTAATACAGTGCCCTGCCCACGGCCACCACCACCTGGCTGCTGTTGCAGGAGGCCACGCTGATGTTCTTGCCCTGTGGCTCCTTCCACTCGCTGACCAGTGCCTTCGGCTCTTGAGAAACCAAGCGCACAGACACAGATGTGATCTAGGGAAAGAGAGCAGAGGCCTCCAGCTCCCGCAGGGACCTTGCCAGCAACAAGGGTCCACTCAGTCCAGCCAGAGCACAGAGCAGCTCATAGCCTCTGCTGCCATCGGCACTGGTTGCTCAGTAGCCAGTGTGGTCCCAGGCCCTCACAGACAGTGGGGCACTGACAAGGTAGAGTAGGTGAGTCGGTATTACACCGGGCAGTGTTCAGGGTACAGCAACAGCAAAGTTGTGCATGTTTGGCACAAACAACTTTTTCCCAAATATTTTCCATCTGTGATTGGGTGAACCCAGGGATGCAGACAGCGACATCCTCTGAGATGAAACAGCATGGGTACAGCCTGAGCTACATTCTGCCCACAATCCTGCCAGGCTTGCTGGGGTGGCACAGCGACCACTTGGGGAGGGATCACGACGTCTGCACTCACAACACCAGTCTGTTTGTCTCAAGCCCAAAGCCAGACCTCGAAAACACCCAAACTCTACCCGGCCTCAACCACTGAAATTATTTAGTTTCCTACTGCAGTAGTTAGTTTCCACAGCTACACTGTAGAAAGTTTTTGTTTCCTTGCTGGGGGTGGAACCTAGGGCCTCATGCCCCCTGAGCATGTGCTCTACCTCTGAGCTGGCCCCAGCCCAGAAGTGTTTTACCAATTCTTTCACTGCTACGGACTGAAAGGCAGGCCGAGGAGCCCATGCGCTCTGCTCCCTCACCACCGCCCGCACGTGCACTCACAGTCCCTCCGTGGTGCACTCAAGTGGCTGACAGGCCCCTCAGTTTCTGCTGCACCTATCCACCCTGCCAAGAGACCAGGCAGGCAAAGACATGGCGGCATACCCACGCCCAGGCATCCGAGTGTGGGCAGGACTGGCCCAGAGGAGAGAGAGGGGCGGCAGGGCATGTCAGGACTCTGACCACGGCAGACACCAGGGGCTTCTGCTCAAATGGTACAGACACTCCAGCCCAGGACCTGCCTAGGTAAAGAGGGCCCTGCTTGTAGTAAATGTGGATGAGGCCACCCAAGTCGTATCAGTGGCCACATTAAGCCTAATTATCTTTTGTGTCATTTGTGCTTTGGGGTGTTTTCCAAATTTTTATAAATACACATATACAATATGTGTATGCAATATGCATATACAAGAAAGGCAAAAGCCCTGAGTCTCAGATGATAACTAGTGTTACAACAGGACCCTCCCCGACCCCCCTTTGAGACAAGACCTTGTTACATAGTTCTGGCTAGGCTTGAATTTACTACACAGCCCAGGCTGACCTCCAATTCATGATGATCCTCCTGCCTCAGCCTCCCAAGTGCTAGAATTAGAGGCACATGCCACCACTCCCAGCCAAGATTATATATACATATTATCCCAGTCTACAAAAGGAAATGTAAAGCCAGGTGTGGTGGTGCACACCTATAATCAAGCACTCAGAAGTTCAAGGCTACGTAATGAGTTCAAACCCAACCTGAATTACACAGGGAGACATTGTCTCAGAAAGAGAAACAAACAAAGGAGTAAATAAATGCAGCATTCAAACATTTGCAGAGAAAAAAACAGAACCAAAAGGAGCAAATCCAAAGTTAAGAGTCACCTCTTCACCCATCCACAGGCAACTTCCCCTCAATCCCCCGCCCCACTCTCAGAGCCCCACAACCTGCTTGTGTTCAGCCCAGCAGCCCTTGGCATGTACCTCAGCCACTGGCAAAGGCGCCCCTTCCCCAAGTCACCTGGATGAGCTGCTGGTGCGCCACATTGCCACAGAAGAATGTCTGCTGGTCATCCACGAACCCCACAAGCTCAGTCTCCTCCACCTCCTCTCCATTCAGCATGAGAACCCTGCGCAGAACACCCCTGCCTCAGCTTGGAAGCAATGCCACACCATACAGCCCTCGTCTGCACTGGAGTGGTACACAAGGCCCCTACCTGGTCTGGCCCACGAAAGACAGCACCAGGGTGTCATCGGTCTCTCGGCTGGGGTCGGAGCGCAGGGGCCACAGGCCTAGAGCAAGGGCAAAGGTCAGGCCAGGCACAGCCAACCACACAGTGGGCACAGCACGAAGGGCAGCTCAGATCCCAAGCTGAAGTCCCCTCCACTCCTTTCCCAGCTTCAAGACCCTAGACAAGCGTGCAAGTTTAAAACCAGGTTGACCCTGGCATTACACATTTTCCAACTCATCGATCAAAGAAGTGATCAGGGAGTTTCTTGTTTATCCTTCCAATTTTCTTAAGCAAGTAAGATAAACATTGTCTTACAAGCAAATGGCAGAAGTGGGCATGGTAGCACAAGCCTATAACCGCAGCACCCAGCAGGCTAGCGGGGGAGGATCATGGATTCAAGGCCAGCTTAAACAGTGAGACTACCTCGGAAAAGATAAAGGATAAATTTTTTTTTTTGGGTACCAGGCATTGAACTCAGGACCTTGTGTCGCTGAGCAATCTCTGCGGCTCAAAACTTTTTTCTTTAATTTAAAAATTTAAAAAGATTTTTTTTTTTTAAGTGGAGCCTCACAATGTTGCCCAGGCTAGTCTTGAACGCCTAAGCTCAAGAAACCCTCCTGCCTCAGCCTGAGTAGCTGGGACAACAGAATGTGCCTCCTTTTGAAGTGCTGGGGTGAAACCCTGCGCCTGGCTCCTGTTAGGCCAGCAGGAGTGACATCCCCTGGGAGTAATTGAGTTACTGGGTGTTATGGTTAATACATTGTGTCAACTTGGGGAGTCTGGAGGTTTAGCTGAGTAACTCAGCAGTTGTAGATCTTGGGGTGAAAAGGACATGCCCTTACCCTTCTGGGATGTTGTTTATTGTGTTAATTTGGGAAGTTTAAAAGTTAACTATATGATTCAGCAGGAAGCCAGGGTGCTTACTGTGTATGCATCCTGAGCCTGTGGAAGAGGACGGCATGGAGACTGTGTGAGAGCTACACGTCCCTGGGTGGGGGTAGGCTGTTTACAATGTAGGGGAGAAAAGGAGGCTGCTTGCAGCCATTCCTCCCCTTTTGCTGGTTGTTTATGCTGTGCTCTGCTGCCATGAACTGTTGCCCTCTGCCATGTGCCAGTCTGCCTCTGAGCCAGCCAAGTATAGATTGAAACCTCCACAAACTGTAAGCTAAATAAACCTTTCCTTCCTTCATTTTGGGTGTTGGGTATTTTGTCTCAGCAACAACAAAAAAGTAACCAAGACACTAGGGCTCAAAGCTAGGACTGTCCCACCTCAGTTCAAGTTTCCCTGGCCAGTCTAGTTTCTCTTTTTTTCCATTTGGAGTTGTTCAGGTCAAGAGGAAAATATCTATAACCGTTTCTATTAGAATGTATTACACAGAAAAAGTCAGACAGCAATTTTGTAGCACTGATGTGTAAACTTGGATGTGTCTTTTTCATTTGATCCCTCTGTTCTTTTAACTCCTGTGTATGTCTTGTACATTTCTCACTATCAACATTCCTTGGTATTTTGCCATTTGTTACTCTTTTCCTTCCTTGCACTAACTGTGATTACAGGAAAGCTATGCATTTTACCACATTACATCACACCCTGCTGCCTCATTTGGCCCTGTCTGGCTTTCTGCAGACTGCCAGGCACTGTGGTCACTGGGTCACTTCCTTTCTAGTCACATTCGCCTCCATGTCTTCAAGAGCCTCTTCCACCCTCTCATGCTCTGACTTACTTTCCAGAAGACATCCACCTCCAGTGTGCAACTCTGGCTTGGCCCTGCTTTAATCCAAATTGATCATGTCTACCTCACAACAAGTAAGTTTAACCCATTCTGTCATCATTTTAGAGTTGCTGTTTATATAATTCGTTATGTAACCTTTCCCTGAGCTACATCTCCAGCCTTTTATTTTTAAAGTTTCTTTCTCATTTTTTTTTTAACTATTGAGAGAAAATCTTGCTAAGCTGCTAAACTTCCCAGGCTGAAATTAAATTTACCGTCCTGCCTCAGCCTCCCAGAGTGCTGGGATTGTAAGTATATGCCACCATAGTGGGCTTTTCTAATCTGTTTTGAGTTACAATTCTCCTGGAATTTAGGAGAATTTGTATTTTTGTTCTAAATTACATTTATAATCTACCTCTTTGATATGCAGTCACTCTTCCTTTAAAGATCCTACTAGTGCCCTTATACAATCAAGATAAAATTTAACTTGTCACCAGGCATGGTGGCATACACTTGTAATCCCAGCACTTAGGAGGCTGAGGCAGGAGGACTGCTGTAAGTTGGAGGCGAGCCTGGGCTACAAAGTGAGTTCAAAGCCAGCCCAAACTACACAGTGAGACCCTGTCTCAAAAAGAAAATTAACATCACTTTTTCCTCCTCTACTTCCACACTCAGGCCCATTTTGCTCAGTACAATTCTTAAAAGTTTCTCTTTCCTGTAAAACATGCCTGGGCTTCTGCTACCCCCGTCATGACCTTGCTCGCTCCCCATCTGTTCCCTGCCAGCCTCCTCGACAGGAAAGATCACTGAGGGACCAAACACCCCCTCTATCCCTCCACCCCCGCCAGATACCTTTGATGCCCGGCAAGTCAATGCTGGCATGTTCATGGATGCCAATGCCATTCCGGATGATCCGCAAGGAGCCTTCTTTGAAAGCCCCAGAGCAGGTTACCAGCTGCAAGGGACCAGAGGAAAGTGTCGAGAGGAGCCCCTGGAGAGTGGCAGGCAGTCGCGCAGTGTGGCATCCCAACCCACTGGCCCCTGGCTGGAGGACACAGACTAGCACAAGTGGTCACCAAGTCCCCAAACTGGACACCATGCTAGGTGCAGAGAGCAGGAGCACAGGCCCTGAAATCCTGTGCACCAGGAAGAGCTCACGGGAGGAAGAGCCACCCCTGCTTCATAGCACGGTGACTGGGCAAATCCTCCCCTTATTCTCAGCCCTGCGCTTCCTGGCCCACATAACCCATGTAAGGGCTGAGAACCCTTGGACAGGATGCTCAGTGCGGCTGTCCCTGCTCTGGGGGACTCTCGAGCAACACGCCCTCCCCACACAACCCCAACAGGTCAGTGGGTGGGCTCCAGACAACCCTCACCTGGCCCTGCCCCTGCCTTTCCAGATCCACCACACACATGTCCACAATGGGCCCAAGGTTGGTAAAGGTCTCCATGGCCACGACGTAGGAGCCTTGCTCGTTGCTGTCAACGTTGAGCTAAGAAGGAGGAACGATGTTAGTCCTGGAGCGCACCCCACAGTTCCCACCCCAGAGATAGCCAAGTGTGCTGTGATGGTGCAAGCCTGCAACCCCAGCTACTCTACAGGCTGAGGCAGGAGGATCTCAAGTTCAAGGCTAACCTGGGCAACTCAGTAAGGTGTTGTAGCAAACGAGATTTTTTTTTAAAAGGGCTGGGGACACAGCTCAGTGCTCTCTGGGTTTAATCTTCAGTACTGACAGAGAATACCAGCACTCTGGGAGTCCATGGTAGGACAATCACAAGTTTAAGCCCAACCTGGGCAACTTAGGGAGATCCTGTGTCAAAATTTTAAAAATAAACTTTAAAAATGGTTGGGGACACAGATTGGTCGAAAGTTCCTAGGTTCAATCCCCAGTACCACCAGAGAGAACACTGTAATCAAAAGAAGCCCTTGAAAGGCCGGGCGTGGTGGCACAGGCCTGTAGTCCCAGCACTCAAGAGGCTGAGGCAGAAAGATTGCTACAAGTTCAAAGCCAGCCTGGACTACAGAGTTCAGGGCTAGTCTGAACTGCCCAGTGAAACCCTGTCTCAAAAGGACTAGATAATTTAATTTTAAAACAGAAGCTGTTGACTCTGCTGGATCTGTCTTTCTCACATCCCAAGCGCTCCTTCTAGAAGGGACTGACTGAGACATCCAGCTATCCCTGCGGTACCAGCAGCCGCAAGCTCCAACGTGGAGCTCTGTGCATGGACTTTTGAGAGCCCAGAGCACTTCAAAATTACTATCAAGTGTCAGCACCCACGTAAGGCCAAAGCACTGGTGTTCTATGAGGGATCCATGACATCAGAGCATGACTTATCTGGGGGAGACACTGTGATGGAATGCATAGCACCTGGCACATGTGCTCAAGCACCACTAAGAGCGAGCTGGGGGAGCCAAGGTAGAAATGACCAAGATACACGCCTGCACCCGTTCACCAAAACCAATCAGAACACCATGGACTGCAAATGTCCACTAATATAGCTCTGAGGAAGAAAAGAAGCAACAGAGAGCTGGCTGGAGGTGGGAGGCAGGAGGAGGGGAGAGGCAGTCATGGGACAGCGGCCAAGCAGGAGTAGCCTCTCACCTTCACCAACTGTGAGTCTCCCAGGCGAGAACCGACAAACACCACCCCATTATCCAGGTACGTCAGGCACTCGGCGATGGAGGTCTGGGTTGAGAAGAGAGGTCAGGCACAGGAACCCCAGCCGCAGCCTAACTCAGGAAAGAGCCCTCCTGCTGAGCTCCCACAATCCGCCTTCCCATGCCCCAGGCCGAACTCTCCCTTTATCTGATGCCCCTTCAGGAGTCCATAGCTCATCTCCGAAGTGCCTGCAACAAACAGCCAACTCCACCCCAGTGGTCCTGTCTGCACAACACGAGGGCCCCCAAAGGTCGCCACATGAGTGCTATGCTCTGGGGGACTCTCCCGAAACACCCTGGGTCTGAGACCACATCCTTCTGTTTCCCTGCAGCTACAGCCTGAGGCAGTGCCCACAGTCCGAGCCTCCCAGTGACTCAGTGCGGAATCCACCTCTGCAAGGGGGGTTGGGGGGGGTGGCACACCTCAGGCACCAGGTACCCAGGGGAAGAGCAACCAGCCCACCTCTCCCAGGAGCTCCACACGGAGATCCTTGAGGGTGACAGTGCCATCCATCTGCTCCTCCTTCTCCAGCAGGAGCATGAAGAGCCTCCCCTCCATGTCTCCCAACAGGTACCGTGAACCATTTGGGTCGACGCGGTTGTGACACACAATCGTGCTTTGCTGCCGGCAGGAAGAAACAGTTATTAGAACTGATAACTTGCAAACCAGAAAGCAAACCCTGAGAGACTCCTTGCACTGAGGTGGCACTGTAGCGTAAAGACTTGGGTCAGGGCACTGTGCATGATGGGACATGGACAGCTTTCAATATGCAGAGTTTTCTTAGGAGCTCAACCACATGCCTCAAATACTTACACATTATTCTGTGGAAAGCAGAAATGTACAGAGGGGGACTGGAGTGTAACTCAGTGGTCAAGCACTTGCCTGGCATGGGTGAGGCCCTGGGTTCTGTGCCCAGTACCACAAAGAAAAGAAAAAGAAAAAGAAACAGGAAGCAGCTGCAAGTATTCACTGGGCCACGACTACTACCTCAGGCTTCTTATGGAAGCACACGACTACCTCCTTCCTACACAAATGCCACCAGGGGCTCCACCCCCTCCAGAAGGAAGCAAGGCTAAGCTTTCATGTTTAATTTCCATGACATAGAATGTCAAGGCTTAAGTTCTGAAGTCTACAGAACGTGTCATTGAATGACCTTACCTGACTTGAGCCCTGAAAATACTAGCAGCAATAAAATCGACCAGAACTGCCTAAAAGTTTCCCTGTAACTGGGAAGGACAAACCTACTCTGATTTTCTCATAATTAGTAGAAACAGGCCAGTTACACGCTGCATGTTGTGGAGTGACAGTGTCTACCTCCAGAGCGACAGCCCAGTGGGTGCTGGTCAGTCTCCCTCCCCCATGCCACCCTCCGGCCAACAGGGAGACAGGAGGAGCTGGCAGGGAAAGGAGAAACAGCTCACCTTGATGATGGGGGGGGCGATGGCCAGGTACTTGTCACCGTTGTGATAGGTGATCGACTCCTGCCCAATGATAATGGCCCCTCCAAAGGGCTCTGGGACTGCAGGAAAAGACAGCAGCATCAGAACACTCAGCACCATAGACCTGCCAGACCACAGACCCAGGACCCCTGAGGCAAACTTTAAGACAATCATTAAGCCAGCCATGGTGGCACGTAACTGTCACCTAGCGCTGAGAGGCCAAGGCAGGAGAAGTGGCCATCTTGGGCAACCTAATGACTTAGCAAGACCCTGTCTCAAAGCAACAATAAAAGGGCTGGTGAGGTAGCTCAGTGTAAAGGTCCTTGTTTCAATGCCCAGTACCCCCCAATCATTTAAAAAAATGGTATCAAAGCCCAAGAAACACAACAGCCTCTGAGATGCTTGTGGTAGGTATCTTGACCTGGCCATTATCTAATCTCAGGGTTTTGCTTTGTTTCTGCTCTCGGTGGTGCTAGGGATTCAGCCTGGGTCACCTGCATGCTAAGCAGGTGCTCTGCCACTGAGCTCCACCGAGGCCCAGTTACTGCTTTTAGACACAGGTTTTGCTGTGTTGCCCCAGTGACTCTCCCACCTAGCTGCCAGATCCTGGGACTCACTCCAGGTAACCCCCTCGTGTCAGTCCTACTGCTTTGGGGCAAGGTCTCTGAACACCCTTCCATGTGTGCCCATTCTCTCTCTTTAGCTAAACTCCTGCCCTGTCTAATGAAATGCTTTTACTGTGACTTCTCCTCATGTGTTCCTTAGCTTCATGCCCTCATGATCAGGGCCACATTTAGAAGAGACAATTTTCCTTCACAAATGAGACAACCACCGTGACATCGGGGAAGAACATAGGGTAAGAGTGCTGAGGCCACAACACCAGCCAGGCTTTGTTACTCAGGTGCAGGCCCAGGCTCATCGATGAAGGCAGATGAGATGAGCTGGGCCCTGGGGTTTCTAAATGCTCTGGCCAGCCATGAAACAATGAGACTCGTCTTCACGCACCACTTTGCAAAGTCACCTCAGCACTCCACAGCCAATCCCTGCACCCCATGTAAAAAGTCACACCTTGGGAGGAGGAGCAAGTACAGAATTCTCCAGGACAGCATGGAAGAGCAAAAGGAGGCCAGGTGGACAGGGGACTTGCACTGAGTGCACTGCCACTGAGATGAAGGGGGTAAGCTGGCTGAGGGAAGATGCACAAGGAGCCACTCCGAGCGCAGGAGCAAATGTCCTGAACCCACCCACCTGCAATCACCATGGAAGCCTCAGCCTCGACGTTTTCCTGCTTCCAAGGGCCCTTGCTGAACTCCTTCTCCCGGAGAGACACCTCGTAGGTTTTCACGTGTCGCCCCTGAGGGTCCTGGGGGAAGGCAGAGCGGTAGGCTCTGAGGAAGGGTGACTCCCAGGCTGAGGGACAAGTCACCACGGGACCTGCCAGCCCCATCCTGTCTGCCTTCCCTTCCATCCTCATCATCACCATACCAAGTCACCTGCAGATGTCTCAGACCGACAGCTCCTAACAACTCAACCAAGAAAGGTTCAAATGGGAAGAGGAATGTACCACACCAAGCTGGACACCAGAAGGGACACAATGTGCCTGTGTCCTTTCCTGGCCGCAAGAAACTTATAACCTGGCTAAAGAGAAAAATGCAGGGAGGAGCTACATTTCAGAGACAAAAAACAAACAAACAAACAAAACACTACAAGGGCTCGAAGCACTGGGGGAGGCCGCAGTACTCCTCTACAGTGAAGCCCACTTCCGGCACCATCTGCCCCATCTTCCCCTTTCTGCACCGTGGCTCTCCCTCCTCCGGAGGGCTCATACAGCCCCAGGCTGCAAAGTCATGGCTAAGAGACTAAAGAGTGTGGAGATGGCTGCTTCCCCCAATAGATGAAGGTGCCCTAAGGTCAAACCAAATCTGAGATGCCAGGGGGCGCTCCTCTCCCCACATCTCAGCCCCTATAACGACTCCTTCACATGCAAGCACTAGGACATCAGTCAAACTGAACTGTTGGGGTACAACAGGAGACAACGTGATGAAAAGGCTTTTCCCAGCAATGAGCAGGGTAAGACTTGTCTTCACAAGAAGTCCCAGCCAGAAAGGACTTAGGCCCGATACACACACACAGGGAAACTAAGATGTGTTTACAAGCAAAAGACTTAGGCTGGGGCCAGTAGAACATACCCTATAACCCTAGCATGAGTTCAAGGCCAGCCTAAACTACACAAAAAAACAAAGGTGAAGAAGGGAGAGAAACTCTGAAGTTTTTATTTCAACTCTGAAAGTTGGTAAGATCAACAAAACAGGCTAGTTCCAATCCTACTCAAGCGATCTTCTTTCCTTGGCCTCAGGACCACAGCACAGGGGACATCACAAAGATGCACACACACACACAAGGATCTGCAGTACTGCACACAGCCACTGTTCCCACACCATCAATTCCCCCATCAGCTACTCAGCCACAAGCAAGTGACCTCAACTCATGCTGCTGGCCCCTTGTCGAGAGCCTGAGAATTTACCAAGATCCAGGCAGTTAGTCTGGAGCTCCACAACCCCACCCCCACTTACAGATCTGGACCAGGAACAGCTGCCCAGGAGCAGCTCGCAAAAGCTTTAGGCACAGACTGAAATAGAAGCCAGGAGCCGGCAAGACCCCAGAATATAAATGCTAGACAGATAAAACACAAACCCCTTCTTAGAGGAACACACGAATAGACATTCCCTTTGCTTATAAAGGTAAGTTCTACATCACTTCTATAGCCAAGTTTCCATAATCCCCTAGCATGCTAGTAAGAGACGTCAGACAAAGTATAAACTGGGTCACCGAATAAAATCTCCAAGGTCTACCAGGAGAGTGAAATCTTAGGATTAAACCTGTTACACGCCCCAGAAAGCTTGCTGCCGGCTGGTAAATACTACTGCACTCAAGGAGGCACAGCAGGACCTGCGTTATTGCATCATTTCAAACATTTCAGGACAGGCATTCTACCTACCTCTCTCCCTCATGCAGTTGCTGTTAGCAGAAACCCACCCCATCATTCCAAGCCCTTGTTTCTCATGCTCCTCCTGATCCCATTACCTGATAAACAAAGCAAATGGTGGGAGCTTGGCAACCGTACAGGAACTTGACATCGATGACATGCAGCTCCTCCAGGCGGATGTTAAAGGCCTTGAGTTCTTTGTTGTCTCGATCTAGTGGAATAACCTTAAAAAGGCCATCATAGAGTCGAAGGCCAATCATTCGACACTCAGGGTCAATGATACCAATAATGCCAGTCTCTGAGGGGCGGCCAATGCGGTCCTGAGAAACAAAACACGGATTAGGAAAGTGCCTCAATACCCACACAGTAACAGTGGACACTTTCCCAGGACAATTTCAGGAGAGGTAGCAAAACTGGTGACATACGCTTGCTGTGCCAAGAAGCTCAAATGTCAACGCGTACATTTCCACATAACACTGAAGCTCAATGATTAGACGTCTTTTCTCCTGTTTCTCTGATCATGCTGCAGGGTGCACTGACACCGCAGTGCTCTTTGCTGACAGTGAATCACTGTGCCCTCCCCAGGAAACTCTCAGCCTGAGCAGCTGCCTCACCTGGACATTGCCATGGGCGCGTGTGATGATGTCGATGCTCTCGCCACTCTGCTTATACTCCAGGATACACGCATTGTACTTAGCTGTCAGGATAAACAACAAGTCCTTGCTCTCCCCCTGGAAACCAAAATTATACCATCAAAAGAGGCTCTTGCAAAAAAAAAAAAGTTCTTGCAAAAACAGGAACAACCTGTCCTGCCTTTATGGATCATTCCTTAAGCATGCTAAGCTCTTTAAAAACATTCCAAATACTTATTTCTCCTGAAAGAGAAAATACACTACCAGGCGAGTTGCACCAGCCACACACACACACACACACACACACACACACACACACACACGCCCTAAGGGTATGTACAAAAGGCCAGAACTGAAGCTGATAAACAGCTAGTCCTCATTTTCCAGACTCTCCAGCTCTGGGCTCTAAATATACTACCTTCACCTATTTTGAGCAAGCTAATCTCAAGCATTCCATTCAAATTCTGAAAGATGAATCTAATACTCTCCAAGTATTTGGAGAAAGAAAAAAAATGTGACAATAATCACAAAAGCTACAATGGACCTGTAAAGTCTTACTTAACACAGACCTCAAAAACATAAGAGTTTTATTGCAAGAGTTACAATTATTTTGTTTTTGTTGTTGATGTTTTTTGAGACAGGGTCTCAATATGCAGTTTCAGCTTGGCCTTTAGCTCACTTTGTTGCCCAGGCTCGTCTTGAACTTGCAACAATCCTCCTGCCCCATTCTCAGGAGTGCGGGGATCACAGGGGTGTACTACTACTCCCAACTTTCAAAGAGTTATAATTAAATCACTGAACCCACTGGGTTTGTTGTTGTTGTTAGATTCATTTAAGATACAATGAAGCAATGTAGGGGTTAACTGGACAAAAATATTTGAATTAGCATGATAATCACTGATAACGTACGAAACAATGTAACAGTGAATGCCTACTATTACTAGGCTATATTACTGAATCATTAAATCTTCAAAAGAACTCAAGGGGATTAGATACTCTTATTCCCACTCATAGACAAAAATCAAGGCTCTGAAACGTATCAAACATGGCAACTAAAGTGGCACCTAATGGAATAATGGGAGAACAAGGAATGAAGCAAAAATTACCCCGTTTTAGACCTTCTCAATCACTAAGCAATATGGCAACACACATTTCAAACTTTCTCTCTTTCTTTCCATAAGTCAATTTGAGAAGATTTCCGCTAGGGAATCTTTCCTACTTCTGAAAGTTTATTCAGGAAGAGTAGTACAGAAATCTGCCGCTCAAAAAGCAGTGAGTTCCTCTCCTAAACCTTATGCCATTCATCCCAAGTGATCATGTAAAACAACCTATGACCTACAGTTGTCGCACTGGCTGGGGAAACACTTACCTTGGGTCTGAAAAGTTCCATGACGGCAATCTTCCCATACATGCCCACCTCTTTGACAGGCCGAAGCCCCTCTGCAGTGACCACATAGATCTCTAATCTTGTGTTTTTGGCAATCAACAGGTTCAAATCTTCTGCTGAAGTAAAGTGTCCTGAAAAAACAGATCCTCTAACTTTTAAAGCCCGAAGGGCCTCCCAAGTCCTTTATAGATCAGTCCTACCACTGCCTACCTAATTACCTCCAGAATTCTCATCCACCTCCCAGAGTTCCCCGATTCCCTCCATTCATTCCCCTTCTTGCCAAATCCTGCACCTGCAAGGGTCTCACTTTCTGCACTCAACAGAGCTACTTCCATAGTCAGACTGAGAAAACTGGAGTGGGGACTTGACGGTAGCATGTCCTTAAGGATGACTCTGCTGGCTTTTACTTTCCCCGTACTGTATAGGAGGCGAATGTAACAGAGAATGATCAAGAAAGTGTTCATCTCTTCCAGTCCTCATCCAAAACTTCACAGAAAAACTTGCCAGACAGGCCGGGTCAAATGAAGAAATCCCCAGAGTTTTTCTCTACTTTCTCTACTCCTCTTCCCCTCCCTACAATCTACCTCTACCACGCTAAGCCTCAGGCAGCTCTCTCAACAGACTTCCATTCTGCAGTCACTGTGAGGATTTACATAAACATACAGGTTTGGGGATTGTTGCATATTCAGCTGAGAAGTTCAGGGTGAATACGCTCCGGTTTGGGACGTCCATGTCTTTAACCTCGTACGCAGTCAACAAGGCAAACCCGGCAAGACCGGCCTAACTAAACCCTGCCCTCCAGCAGCGCCCAGCAGTAAACAACAGCCCCAGGCAAAAGGGTGGGTCTGGAAAGGGCTCCGGTCCCTCCTCAGCGAGGGCCAGCCAGGCTCACATTCCACCATCCGCTTGCGTCCCCCTCCCCAAGCTCCCAGACATTAAATTCTAATCCCAAAGGCGCCATCGCCACCGTCTTTTTCCCCGACCACAGGCCAGTCTCGGGGCTCAAGACACACAGTTCACACTCGCGCCAGCTTCCACGGGCCGCCCAGCCCCGGAAGCCAAGTGACCTCCTAGGGAGAAGGGGATCCGCGGGAGCAACCTCGGGTTCCCACGCGCATGCTGGGGCCAGTCCCTCGAGGTCGCGGGCCGGGAAGGCTGCAGGCCGCGCGCCCCCATGCCGGCCGGGTCCTGCTGTGCCCAGGGCCGCGGGCCTCCCTAGGCCTCGGTCCCTCCAGCTCCCGCTCGCAGGGGTCCCCGGCCGCCTCACCGGTCACGCAGCCGTTGACGGCGGTGGGCTTCTGCGCCGTTACTACGTAGTTGTACGACATGTCAAGGCCTGGGGCGGCCCGTCGGGATCGAAGCCGGACGATCGAAGGATGGACACCTAGGAGAGACAGGGAGCCCCCGCCCGCGCACAGCCAACTCCACGGCGGATGCCTCCGCCCCGAGACACGTTGCAGGCCAGAGCGGCCGGCGCGGGGCATCACGGGACGGCCTCCCAGCCCGCTGGAAGACTCGCCGAGCCGGAGGCGGCCAACCAAGGGAGGCCCCGCCCCTCGAGGCCCCGCCCTCAGATTCCTAGTCCCCGGATGGGAGCGCGTCTTTCGGGTCTTCGAGAAGGAGAGCCGGTGCGAGATCGGGCGGTGGTCACGCGTACTGGCTTCCTAGTTGACCCGCCCTCGTGGTCCGCGTCCCCAGCCTGCCGTCAGCCCTCAACTGTGCCCCTCCATCGGTCCAGGAGCCCTCGGGGCTGTTCCCCCGAAACCGTAAGGACCGCAGAGACTGGCGGGGCGCGAGGCGACCGGGTGTGTGTCCTACCCGGGCTCATCCGGCCTCTACCCCGCCAGTGCCCACGCCTGGCCCCACCCACGGTTATTGGTCAAGCTTGCAAGGGCCCGGCATTATCAGTGTACCCTCTGCGACACAAATCCCGACCCCAGGCCCTGGGTTTGGCTGGTGGGGACGTTGGTGATTCGGAAGGCCCCTCAGGCTCCGTTGGAGAGCAGACCTGCGGGGTTCTGGGGAGAAGCCCGCTCCTGCCCGACAAACGAGGAAGCTGGGGCTGGGGGAATCAGTTTACCTAAAATCGAACCCCACCCTCGGGTAAATCCAGGCATCACCTGTGTGGAGCCGGTTCTGGGTTGTGTACATACACGCACACTTGTGGGGGAGATTTACACCTCGGGTTCCCACAGCAAAACCCTGTCTGACTTGGAGCACTGCATTATCAGCAGAAAGAGCAAAGGCTTTGTAGAAAGGCTGGACATGCATCGAGTCCTGACTCTCACCAGGAGGACCTTGGACAATACCTGGGGCTCTGAGTCTGTTTCCTAGCAGTAAAACTGTAGCAAAGAGCTGGCTCCTTCCTGGAGTGGAGCCAAGGCCAACAAGAGCAAGTGTGTGATCTTTGTAACTTTCTTTACTGCAAGAGATACCTGTGTAAAACGAAATTACACGTGGCTAACTTTGCTCCCTGATTATGAACTGGGTGCTGTTGCCAGGCATAAGCCAGTCCTGTACCCAACACAAATCGATCTGTCCACCGGCAGTAAGTACACGTGTGAACCTTGGTCAGCCCTATGCTGCTCTCCATCCCTAGCCCACGTACTAGAGTTTGGACTTGGTCCGAAGTCTGGGGGCCAGCTCCCTCCTCCCCAAGGCCCTGCAGGCACAACTGTGCCAGTGGGCTGTCGGCCTTCAGCGGCTCCACCTGCCCCATCCCTGCAGGTGTCAGTGACAGCTCCGCGGTGCTCAGACCAGGTAGCACTCACAGGACTGCCATCCTGCAGCAGCTTCGTGCAGAGGGAGCGGCAGCTTGCTCCAGAGCCCCTCCGCCATGGTGAGTCCTTCGGGCAGTGCAGTGGGGAGGCACTGCTGCCCTGGGCCCCGGAGTCCCTTATGCCTTGACCAGCAACTGCTGCCTCCTGATGTTCAGAGGTTGAAAAAGAGGCTCGTCCCCACTGTTGGCCTCGCCCTACCTCCTGTGTCTTGCTGGCCACTGTCCCAGCTGGACCTGTGGTGGTCTCTGTCTCCCTGTGAAACTCATCTCTGTCTGCCTGTGTCTGGTCATGCATGTAGTTAGAACACTAACAGTTACTCGTTCTGAGTAGTTACTGAATGTCACAGAAGGAATCAGGAAGAATGAGCTCTCTCCTTCCGAGCCTGGGGCAGGGGTGAGCTGGTCCTGGAGCCTGCCTATGCAGTGTGGCAGGCTCCCCGACACCCTTGGGGTTTGCTTCAGGCCACTCTTAAAGCTGGTTTGCGCCAGAGTAAACTGTGAACATCCCTGGTCCAGAATCCAGCTGGACACTCACTGTGTGACATTTTACGGAAGGTAGAAGGCCTCAGAGAGCCTCTTCATCTGCAGTGTGACAGGTTAAGGCCTGCTGCAGAGGGGCAGGTGTTGTCCAGACCAAGTCTTGGGGCCTCACTTAGTGCCTGACCTTTCCTGTTCATCCCTCATTCCTGGGGACCCGGGGCAGCACTGTCCTTGGGTCCTTCTCTGGCTCCGGGGCAGGAATGGTGGAGAGTCTTAGGCAGGACGGATTCTTGGAGGGCAGCAGTGGCAGAAGCTGGCCTTGGAGTTGACAGCGGCTCACAGCTTCCTGTTATGTCCCTGACCCATAGACCCGTAGAGCACCAGCCTGTGCCCTGCCTTGGGCAAGACCTCTGGCACCCTGCACCTCCCTGCAGCCAGCCACTCAGGAAAGCAGCGTGAGGCCAGAGCAGGATCAGCCTCTGAGCCAGGCAGACTCACACCTTGCTGCCTGCGTCACTGCATCTGTTTGCTCCCTGGACTGATCTTTCTTCTCATGGAGTTGCTGGAGAATTAAATGAGACACATTTAAAGCACTTAGGAATGGCCTGGCTCCTAGTCACTGCTCGGCAGACAGCAGATTGTGCTCCTTGGCTTGCTCCCCGGGCTGAGCTTCTGTCCTCGGCCGTAAGCAGCTGGCAGGGCCCTGGACCTGGCCAGACTCAGGACAGGGTGGCAGGAAGGCACCAGGGCTGCGTTTGTCATAAGGAACCCTGGACTACTGGTGGTTCCAGGAGTTGTGACCGGAAGCCACCTTGCTAGAACCTGACTGAGCTGCAGGCCACCAGGTGGCGCCAGGCGCTCTCCTCTGGGCCCACAGTCGGGGGGGCGGGGCGGTGTCTCTGCTTGAGGACAAAGGAAAGGGCGGAATCCCAGCTCTGTTAGCTCCTCAGAAGCGGGAGCAGCCCCTTCCTGTTGAGCCTTTTCTGCCTGGCAGGCACACAATGTCGCCTAGTGACCTGGAGTCACAGAGAAAGAACTGGACTCAAAACGGGGGTGCAGCTCAGCACAGGTGAGAGGGAGTTGAGCCCAAGCCCCTGTGACTCCAGAAACTGGGCTTGGGAAGCCTTTGCCCCGGGTGTGGGGACTGCCTGGTCCTCTCCCCTAGCCGGGGGTAGCAGCTTGAGGCTCTTTCTGTGCCAGAAGCAGGTATGCACTCCACGTTCATTAATCTGTTATACTGGGGACTCTAACCCATTTTTTTTTTTTATTGAAGCCATGTTTTAGGATAAGGTGAAACCACACTACTAAAACTTTATGAGTTAGGCACTAAATGGTCATTAGGAAGTACAGTCAAAGAAACTGGGCGTGGTGGCACATGCCTATAAACCCAGCACTCAGGAGGCTGAGGCAGGAGGATCACTGAGTTCAGGGCCAGCCTGGCCTGCACAGTGAGTTCAAGGCCAGGCTAGGCTACATGGCAAGATGTTGTCTCAAAAACTCAAGAAGAAGAAAAGTCACAGAATCACCTTCCTGATGAAACAAGGCCCAAGTCAAGGTGCTGCTGTGTCCCTGTAGGCACTGTGTTGGCCTGGAGAGGGGCCCTCAGCCTAGCAGCTTGGCTGGCAGGCTGCATGTCCCTGCCAACTGCACCCCAAGCTGCATCCTCACCCCTCTCCTACAGACTTCCAAGAAGCTGGTGAACTCAGTGGTGGGCTGTGCTGATGATGCCCTGGCTGGTCTCGTGGCCAGCAACCCCGGCCTGCAGCTCCTGCAGGGTCACCGGGTAGCGCTGCGCTCTGACCTGGACAGCCTCAAGGGCCGGGTGGCACTGCTGTCGGGTGGAGGCTCTGGCCATGAGCCTGCCCATGCAGGTGAGCAAGCTGGGGAGTGAGTTGCCTGGGCACGGGCCCCCTCAGGGCTGGCTGTCTGCCTCGGGGCCCATGGGGTCAGGCCTCAGGGTCTCTCAGGTCTTCTCCCATCAGGGTTGGTGATGCTGAGTCTCCTGGCTACCCCACCTAGCCCTCTTGCCTCTTTCTGAAGCAGAACTCCTGTACCCCACCCCACCAAATCCTACACAGGGGCGCCCCAGGCTGTCGCAGATCAGCAGTAGGTCCTTAGAGCTCCTGGAGGGTGGGGACCAGCTTTGTGTTGTTGGTGGCTTTTACATCTCCCTTCCAGAAGTCCCACGAGCCTGCTGAGTGTTGGGCACTGGCATAGGCACAGGCCCACCATGACCCCGCAGATAAGGCCTCTGTCCTCCTGGGGCTCTCGTCCTGCTCAGGGGACACAGGCAGCAGAAGCCAGGAAACACGCCAGCAAGTGTGAGGGGGCACCCGAGTCACTGCCCCCCAGCACCCACACCCACCCTGTGTCCCAGGGTTCATCGGGAAGGGCATGCTGACAGGTGTTATCGCAGGAGCTGTGTTCACCTCCCCGGCCGTTGGCAGCATCCTGGCAGCCATCAGGGCAGTGGCCCAGGCAGACACAGGTCAGCTGGCACAGGGCTCCTACAGGTGGGCACATGGGCAGAGAGGGGAGACTGACAGGCCTGGCCACTCCGGCAGCGGGGATCCTCCTCATTGTGAAGAACTACACTGGGGACCGGCTCAACTTTGGCCTGGCCCGAGAGCAGGCCTGCGCCGAGGGCATTCCTGTGGAGATGGTGGTCATCGGGGACGACAGTGCCTTCACCGTCCTGAAGAAGGCTGGCCGGCGGGGCCTCTGTGGCACTGTGCTGATCCACAAGGTGAGCTGCCATGCCAGCCACCCGTCCACCTGACCCAGCAGCCCCCAAACCTCACCCACACAGCCACTGTCCTGTGCTAACCCTGTGCCCACGTGACACCCAACCTCCTTGGCCCAGCTCGTCTGTCTTCTCCAGGGGTCAGAACACCTCTGCTCTGCCCACTGCCCCATTTGTCTCACACTGCCACCACAGTGACTGAAAGCACAGGGCTGGGGCTGGGGCTCGGCTCAGTAGCAGAGCACATGCCCTGTGCACAAGGGCTTGGCAGCCCTGGCCTCCTCTTGTGCTCCCTCTGGGCTGGGCTCTCCCTGCAGCCTGTGGAAACTGCCCATGCAGCCCAATGAGCTCCTGCCAGGCGTGCTCCCTGTGCAAGTCAGCGGGAGCCCTTCTCTGTGCTCCTGTGACAAGGACTGTGGATTCTGCCACCTCTGCCCTGTTACCTGCTTCCCACCCCAGACTGTGGCCCTGGAGGCAGGGAATGTGTGTCCCTATCTTTGTGCCCTCAGTGCACACCAGATGCTTGCATTGCCCAGGTGGGGGTGAGATAAGTGAGCCAGTCTGTGGCTCCAGGAGTCCCCACCAGCTGTGACGTTGGGCAGTCCCCATCAGTAAAGTCCCTGGTGGCTTCAACCACTGGGAACTGTGGAAGACCCAGGAAGGCGCATCGTGAACAAGGGGAAAACTTGTGTCCAAGTGCCATGGGCCAGCTGGGGCAGGAGACCTGTGACTCCCTCCTGCAGGCCCCTCGTGGTGGGCAGCTCCCTCCCATGGGGCTATCTGGGTGCAGGTTGCGGGGGCACTGGCCGAGGCAGGCATGGGCCTGGAGGAGATCACTGAGCTGGTGAGCGCAGTTGCCAAGGCCATGGGTGAGTGCCCAACCTGGGACTTGAGGGGGTTCCTGCTGGTGGGTGAGACTTCCCTGTTGGGAGGGCAGGCTCCTCGGGAGCATGGCTGGGTTTCTCTGTCCTTGCAAAGACATTGAGGCTGGGCCTCTGACCCTGGGCACCCACGCCTCTTTGTCCTAGGTACCCTTGGTGTGAGCCTGTCCTCATGCAGTGTCCCCGGCTCCAGACCTACCTTTGAGCTCACTGCCAACGAGGTGGAACTGGGCCTAGGTAAGCCCAGCTCCCTGTCCCCGCCTGCACTCTCCTGACAGGCCTGGAGCCATCTCACGTGTGGCAGATGTGCCCTGATGGTCTCAGCAGTCACGAATGGCTCTCAGGGCCAGGCCTAGCCACCCTGACTGCTTCCTGCATGGATTCCCACACTCAGGGGTAGCTTCCTCTCTAGGGCATTCAGGGCTGCTTGGCCACAGCCATGGTGCTGTCCCCTCCTTCCCCTCTGAATCTGAACTGATGTGTCAGTGTGCCAGGTTCTCACATTAAAGCACTAGGACTCTGGTTGTCCCCACCACCCAGTCCTGTCCACTGCCAGCCTTGCCCCAGTGCCAGGCCAGGCACCATGCACTCAGTCTTTGTTGGGACAGGATGAGCCTGTCCCCAGGTCTGGCAGGTCACTGTGGCCCCTCTCTCTGCAGGAATCCACGGGGAAGCGGGTGTGCGCCGGGTACAGGTAGGTGGTGCCTGTCCCCAGCCAGCCCAAGGCCGAGGCCCCTGTACACGCCTCACCTCTGCTCCCCGTGACAGATGGCGACCGCTGATGAGATTGTCACACTCATGCTCGACCACATGACCGACCCCTCCAATGTGTCCCATGTGCCTGTGAAGCCAGGTGAGCAGCCTCCCGTCCCCAGGGCCCAGCCTGCCCGCTCCTGGCTCTCAGTGGGTGTCACACCGGCCTGCAGGCTCCTTGGTGATACTGATGGTCAACAACCTGGGCGGCCTGTCATTCCTGGAACTGGGCATCGTGGCTGACGCTGCCATCCGCTGTCTGGGTGAGGCCACGCTGGGGCCCAGCCCTGCAAAGCTGGGCGTGAGGCAAGGCAGGGGAGGGTCTCGGGGGCCTGGAGCAGGAGTGAGCAGTCAGCCTCAGCCAGGTTGCCGCACTGCCACTTTTGAGTGGCAGACAAGACCCCCTGTCTGTGCCTGGGAGTGACAGTCACAATGCTGTGGGATGGGTGCGGTGCTTGGTGCAGCCCCTGCACCCATAGGACCATAGTGCTGGCCCCAAGTGGGTACCAGCAGGGAGTGTGGCCATCAGGGTGCCATCAAAGGACTTGCTGAAGAATTTGGGCCCAGTCCTGTTTGGGGTTCTCTGAGTCTGTCCTCAGTGCCCACCCCCAGCTCATGGGCCTCCATTGGCATTTCAGAGGCCCGTGGGGTGCATGTTGCCCGTGCCCTAGTGGGCACCTTCATGTCCGCTCTGGAGATGCCTGGCGTCTCTCTCACCCTGCTGCTGGCAGATGAGCCCCTCCTGAGGCTGATAGGTAAGACTGGGCACCTGGGGTCTGCCAGGTCAGGCCCTCGGAGCTGATCCTGGCCATCCAGCCTTCCTAGCTTCTCCAGCCATCCCCAGCTCCTATGTGGCTCTGGAGGAGTTGGCACAGGGTCTGTCCTTGGACCTGGCTAATCCTACCCTGGGGACCCCGTGTGTCTCCTTGTGCATGGTGGGCACTGGCACCTACCCCTTCCCCAAGGGCTGAGTGGGTCCTCCATCCCTGTGGTTAGTGTGTCTGAGGTCTCTGTGCTGTCCCAGATGCTGAAACCACCGCAACAGCCTGGCCACATATGGCCAAAGTGTCCGTGACCGGGTGCACACGGATCCGGCCGGCCCCCACAGCACCTCCAGGGGCCCCTGACACCACTGCTGCCGGAGGTACCAGGCCCGCTACTGGGGAGGGACAGCATTCTTGGTGGCCCAGGGGGTGCAGGGTAGGCAGCAGGCATCCAGGGCCCTGGCACTGTGGACAGTGAGGAGCTGACAGGCCCTACCCTCCATCTTCCCCAGGCATGGCCGCACGGAGGGCAGCACATGTGCTGGAACAGGTGTGCACCACTCTGCTGGGCCTGGAGGAGGCCCTGAATGCTCTGGACCGGGCAGCTGGTGATGGGGACTGTGGCACCACGCACAGTCGCGCGGCTCGAGGTCGGAACAGGGCCTGGGGGTGATGGGAGGGACTGGAAGGGCACCAGTTCTCAGGTGGACACAGGGCAAATCCCAAGGCATGCAGAGGGCTGCCACGTGAGAGCGTGCACAAAGCCCTAGCATCCCTCTGCCAGTTTCCTTAGGACGGGGAGCTTGTCATACTGCAGGCATGGGGGTGTCACCCTGGGAAAATGGGAGCCTTCATTTGGGACTCGCTTTGCTGCCCACCCTGGCCGCGCACCATTCGTTCAGGAAAAGCGAGGTGGTGCCACACAGGCCAGTACAGCATGGCTGACTCTGTGTCAGAGCCAGCAAAGCAGCCAGAGTCCCGGTGCTGCCACCTGTGTGCCTCCAAAGGACACGCAGGCCGCTGGTACAGCCAGGAGGGAGATGGGAGGACATCACCCCAAGTCCTGGCGCTCTCTGCCTGCAGCCATCCAGGGGTGGCTAGAGGAGGGCCCGCCGCCTGCCAGCCCTGCACGCCTGCTGTCCAGCCTGTCGGTGCTGCTGCTGGAGAAGATGGGGGGCTCCTCCGGGGCGGTGAGTGGCAGCAGATGGGTGGGAGGGCTGCGGGGAGGAGGGCTGTGCTGGATAGCTTAGTGTCCTGTGCCCCCAGCTCTATGGCCTGTTCCTGACTGCAGCTGCCCAGCCCCTCAAGGCCAAGACCGACCTGGCAGCCTGGTCTGCTGCCATGGATGCCGGCCTGGAAGCCATGCAGAAGTGAGCTGTGCCCAGCGCGCTGTGCAGGGGGTGGTGGGTGCACCTGCTCTGGGCCAGCCCCACCCCGCCCCGCTAAGCCCATGGTTCTCTTTTCCGCCAGGTACGGAAAGGCTGCACCAGGTGACCGGACCATGGTATGTATTCCCTCCTCAGTGACTGCAGTCCTTGAAGGCCATCTCCTTAGTGACAAGGCCTCCCCTCAGCCCCTTCTCTGTCCCCCCTGCTCCAGCTGGACTCCCTGTGGGCAGTGGGGCAGGAGCTCCAGGCCTGGAAGTGTCCCGGGGCCGACCTTCTGCCTGTGCTGACCAAAGCGGTTGAGGTGAGCGGGTCAGGCCAGAGCCCTGCCCAGGCCACCTGGGGGGGTGGGGTCCTGTGCCTGGGTCCTAGAGGGGCCATGGGATGGTGAGGCTGCCCTGGCCCTCGCTGATGGCAAGACTAGAGGGTCAAGGCCACCATAAGCCTCAGCAGGAAGGGGAGGCTGGTGCCTATCCTTACTCCTCCCAAGCGCCTATCCCCAGAGTGCCGCTACTGCGGCTGAAGCCACCAGGACCATGGAGGCCGGGGCAGGCAGGGCCAGCTACATCAGTTCTGCGCAGCTAGACCAGCCGGACCCGGGTGCAGTGGCAGCCGCTGCCATCTTCCAAGCCATCCTGGTAGCCCTGGAAGGGAAGGGCGAGTGAGGACCTCCCACCAGTCGCTATCCTTTGCTCTCCTCCCCCCGTGCCCTTCCCCGGCGTGGCCTTGGAGGGTTGGGTGCAGTCCAGGAATCCCCGCCCTGCCCAGCAGTCCTGCGCATGGGTGATAAGGCCTCTTCCACGCTGGCCTGTGCTGACCCCAAACCCTTTGTGAGAGGCTCTCCAAGCCTGAACCCAGTCTGCATGGAAAAAAGGCCGAAAAATAAACTTCAGTGGAGCCAGATGACCTAGGGCAGTCACTTGTCCTTTCTGTGCTGTGGTTTTTCAGTATGAAACAGGAAGCATGTCCTTCCTCTTTCGATGAAAAGTACCCCAAGGCTGTTAGCTGTCAAGGACTTCACAGGGCAGGCCCCGCCCACAGCACCCCTTGGTCCCCAAGGGTCACACCTGCCCAACCCCCCAGGGCTCTCTTAACCAGCATCACTTGCATGTCCGCCAGTGTGACCATGGTTGGGGCCTGGTCATGGGGGTGGGGCCGTGCGGCTCCTGGCTCCGTAACTACCCAACACTAGATCCATGCGGCCCCCTAAACTAGGAGAGGAAACATTTCCACAGGGCCACCAGGGTTAATAGACAGGTCAGCGTCAGTTCTAAAAAACAGGGTTTAATGAGAGCCAAGCTTTGCAAGAAAGGGAAATGCCCACTTGTGGGATGGAGCTGTGTGCCAAGGTGACCAGCCGGGTACCTTCCTAACAGGGAGGCCCAGAGCCTGGTACAGCTCACCCAAGAGGCGCCAAGAGCCAGGCCAGCAGGCGGGGAGGAGGCTGCACTTTGTGGGCAAGCACAGGGGTCCATGTAGCACCCTTGGTTTCCAGTGGGCTAGAAGAGGGGGCAGGGCCTGTGCCAGCAGGGGGAGCAAGGGAGTCTCTTCTGCGCCGTCCTGGGCCTCTGGTGACAACATGGGAGCCAGGGAGAACCCTGGCGCAGCAGCCGGGATGGAAGTGCCACAGAGACACGCAGTCTCACACTCACACACAGGGCGCAGTGAGACAACACTCGGGACCAACTGCCAGGCACAGGGTGCCTGGCCTCACGCTTGCTGCCTCCAGGCTGCCCACAAGGCTGCCCACAAGGCTGCACCGGAGCCCAGGCTCTGTGCTGGCTGCCCTTTGCCCAGTCCCCAGCTCACTTCCTGGGGATCAGCCCCATTGCAGAAAGCAGCACTGCAGCGGACCCAGGGCATGAGGGTCCTGCACAAACAGGACCTGCAAAGTCCCTGCTGTGATACCCAGAGGAGTAGGGCAGCAGCCAGCACAGAGACATCACCAGCACCGGGCCAGCCCGGGGCCAGCACTTCTGGGGGGTGCAGACCGCAGCGACAACTTCCAGGGCCCCTCCCTGTGTCACGCCTGCTCGCACAACAGGGGCTGCACAGAGGGCAGAGCACAGGGGTGAAGGCCTGCCCTGCAGCCCCACACCTGCCCCCAGACCTCACCCCAGCCTTCAGGTCTCTGGGGAGGCCCTAGACCTGACCCCACACGCAGGCCGTCTCCCTACATCTACCAGGTGCCCAAGTGTTAAGGGCAGCCCAGCTGCCCCGAGGCTGGCCATGCAGGCATGGCTGTGTGCCCTTCTCAGCCTGCAGCCCTTCCCCAGGGAAGTGGGGCCCCTTGTCATCCCCAGGAGTAACACGGCATGTCTGCCACCAGAGCCTGGCCACTGTACCTAATGCCACCTCCACGTTCTCACTCCCCCAGCTGGGGGGCAGGCCCCGGGAAAGGCCCAGTCCCCTCTAGACCTGGCCTGAGCCACCCTCGAGCAGGGACCAGGAGCCCAACCTGTGTGTCGGCCAGGACCCCAGGCTCTGGGCGTTTCCACGGCGAAGCCAGAAGGATATAGAGGACCAGCATCCCAAAGGCCACCACCAGCACCCCTGTGCTGTTTGCAAAGATGGCCTCACTGGGCAGGTTCTGGTACGGTGTGGTGGTGTTCTTCCTGGGGGTGACAGAATCTGGCTATGAGACACGGGAGACACTTGGCCACCAAGCAGGGAAGGTGCCACCCTGGGAGGGCACCGCCTGCTTCATCCCTGCCGCGGTGACACCTGCGTGGCGCTCTGCACCTGTAACAAAACTGGTGGGTGCTCTGACCCCAGCACAGCCACTTGCTGCTATCCCTCAGCAAATCACAGCCTCTTGTGCCTTAGTGCCCTCACTTGTTCTTTGTGTGGGGACAGAGCGATGTCGTGTAGCTCAGAGTGGCCCCCAACTCGCTAAGATGCCAGGCTCACCTTGAATTCTCCATCCTCCTGCCTCAGCCTCCCTGCTGCTGAGGAGACAGGCTTCGCAACCTCATCTCTATGTGGCTGTGCCAGTGTGGAAGCTGCAGGGCAGCAGAGTGGATGGCAGCTCTGACAGCAGAGGCCATAGAGCACAGGTCCTGTCAGTGTCTGCTGCCCAGCTCCCCACCTCACCCAGGCTCCTAGGAAAGCCCACCCAGGAGGCACTGGGCCAGCACTGTGTAGCTCACACCTCAGGCCCTGGCCTCTCCCCCGGCATCGGGACCTCACTCACAGGCTGAAGAACAGCTTCTCATTGATGCCGGAGACGACGGACGCTATGGACAGAGCCAGGATGGCAGCTCCGAAGAAGACGTGGAGTGGTTTCAGGAGGCTGCGCAGCCACAGCGGAGCCCAGGGCAGCAAGAACACAGCGAAGCCCAGGAACCACTGAGGGGAGAAGGCGGCTGCCGGCTGTGTGACCTCTGCTCCCCAGAAAGGCCTCGCCACATGGCCCATCCCGCGTCCCAGCCACACCTCTACTGCCACCAGCCACCAGCACCCTCCCCGCACCCCCGCAAACCTCTCCTGCTTCTGGGCTGCAGGGATCTGCCCAAGAAGGGGACTGGGGGAGGGCTGTGCCCACAGCTGTGGAAAACACCTCCCACTGCCTGACAGCGAGCAGGGGACCCCAGGGGGCCACAGGAGGTGGGCAGGGCACTCACCTGGCAGGCAAAGAAGATGATGGCAGTGAGACCCAGCCAGCTGTGCAGGGAGTAGAGGTGGGCGATCCCGGCACAGCTGTGATACAGGAAGACAGCAACCAGCCCCACCACAGCGAAGATGAAGGCCACCAGATGGAGGGCCGCATGCAGGGCCTTCCAGGGCAGCCGAGGCCCCAGCCATGCCTGCGGCAGGCGGTACACCAGCGAAGCTGCCCACAAGGGAAGAAGTCAGGCCAGGCTCTGGTGTCCTCTACCTGCCACTGTCCCCGGGACAGCAGTCACCAAAGGGGGCAAGGTGGGTGCCAACAGAAAGGAAGGCAGAGCAGGGTGCACACCTGGAAGCTCAGCTGCTCGGGAGGTGAGGTAGGATCATGAGTTCAAGGCCAGCCCAGACAGCTTAGTGAGACCCTGCCTCAAAATGGTAAAACTTTAAGAACAAAATGGGCAAGGCCAGGGATACATTTAGTGCAAGCCCTGTGCGGAACTGCCAATGTCTCAACGAAAGAAATGCCTGCCATTCTATCGTTAGTTCAACAAGGCTTGAATACAGCTGCATGGCTTCAAACGCCATGCCTCATCAAACCAAATTCTCATCAGGCATGGTGGCACACGAGGAGGACCACTGTGAGTTTGAGACCAGCCTGGGCTATATACTGAGTTCAAAGCCAGCCTCAACTACATAGTGAGACCCTGTCCTGTCTCAAAAACAAACAAATGCAATTCTCACAACCGAAGTTACCTGCCAAGAACACAGGCTGTGACTGGAGGCATAGGGGCACACCTGTTATCCCAGCTCCTTGGGTAGCTGAGGCAGGGGGACCACAAGTTCAAGGCATTCATGGGCAATACAGTGAGACCTCCACCTCAAAAGTAAATTACAGAAAAGGAAAGAACAGGGATAAAGGTCAGTCAACATAGGTCAGAGTGCAGGCTCTGTCTCTTAGCAACCGCTCAGTGCTTTTGCTAGTCAGTGGGGATAACAGAGCCCACCCCACCTGCTGGCTGTTGCACCAGAACAGGTTTCTGTGAAGTGTATGTAGTAAGCTGCTATTGGGGTCATTATCCCCACCTTGTTTTTGACACAAGGTCTTGCTACATAGTCCATGTGGTGATGCTCCTGCCTCAGCCTCCTGAGTCAGGCATTACAGGGTGCACCACAATGCCTGGCCCCCATTACACCTGAGGAGGTGGCTCACTTCCCATTTCACAAGGCACAGATTTCAATGCGTGAGACAAAAAGCCCAGAAGAAAAGCAAACCCGCGTCAGGGCCCGGGCTATGCTACGGGAGGCTTCAGTCTCTTGCTTCGGGGTAGGGGCAGCTCTCAGGCCACATCTGGCCCATGCCAGTCTCTTGGATGCTGCTCCTGAGCACAGCCACACTCTCGGCTTGCTGCGGCTATACTCCTAATGCCCAGGAGCTGAGCAGCCCTAAGCACATGGCCTCCAAAGCCCACAAGTCTTTTTTATTTTACTTGCAGCGCTGCAGATTGAACCTAGCCCTTTGCACTGAGCAACATCCTCAGTCCTCTATTAATTTATTTATTTATTGTTTTTTTGAGACAAGGCCTTGCTATATAGTCCAGGCTGGCCTTGAACTCAGCAATTTCCTGCCTCAGCCTCCTGAGTGCTGGATTACAGATGTGCACCTCTGCATGTAGTGTTCGTTTTACTTTTTATTTTGAAGAGTGGTTCTCCCTGAGGTGTTCTGTTGCCTAGGCTGGGCTGGAATGTAAAGTCATCCTGCCTTGGCCTCCCAGAGCACAGAGAAGCCAGGCATGCACCCCATGCCCAGCTGAAAGCCCGAAGTGTTTACAATCTGACCCTCAACAGAAAGTTTGCCGACTCCTGCCTCAAGTACTGAGATGTCCCTGCCTTTACCACTTCTTCCTGAATGCCTACTGCACACAGCACCCGCTGGGCAGCCCCAAGCCCAGCACAGCCAAGGCAGCCGTGCCCAGTGCCCCCTCCTGACCCACACTCACCAGTTCCATAGAGCACCACCATGCCTGACACCATAAGCACTGGGTGCCAGTTGAACATGTGCAGGCCGCGGTCCCAGGCAAAGCCGCCACGCCAGTGCTGGACCCAGCAGGTGGTGAAGAGGACGCAGAGGAAGCCCAGGGAGCCCAGCAGCAGGCAGGCCAGGTAGAAGCCCCTGGGAGCCATTGCCACTCGCACTTCTGGAAGGGGCAGGAGAGTCATGTGTCCCCACCAGTCGGCTGGCTGCCCCTCACAGCCCAGCACCCTTCGGGCCCAGGACAAGGGCTCTACTTTAGTTCCCTGCCACCTGTCTGGGCACTGAACCCAAGGCCTTGATGGCCAGGGCTCCCCATGAGTGTGGCTCACAGCAGTGCCTCGTAGGGCTGCAAGTTTCTGAGATTCCCATTGGTGGTTATTCTACTGGGACTGGAACCCAGGGCTGCATGTGGCAGCAAGCACTCTGCCACCGAGCTACAACCTCGAGCAGTATTTCACTTTTATTTTGAGACAACATCTTGCTAAGTTGCCCAGGCTGGCCTTGAACTTGTAGTCCTCCTGCCTCAGCCTGGGCTACATAGTGAGTTTAAGGCTGGGCTGAACTACACAGTGAGACCCTATCTCAAAAAATAAAATAAAACAATAAAGTTCCAGAATATTTCAGACTCTGGATGGACATCCTCAACCTGTACTACAAGGTGGTCTGGGGCCCAGCCCTGCGGCCCCCACTTCTATGGAAGGCTCCTCCTCTCCAGATGGGGTGACTCTAGGGCCAGCGCCCCTTGCAAGGGGAGCTCAGCCTTCACCCCGCCCTACTGTACTCCCCGAATCCAGTGCCACCCACAGGTGTCTCTGGCCTGAGACTTCTGCTTTCTTCTCTCTGGGGAAAGTCCAGGGCCAAAAAGAGGAAGTGAGAAGGCTCCAGAAAGCAAGAGGGTTAATTTAGGGTTTTCCACATCTGCACAATGAACTGGAGCCAGCGCTGGTTTCAGGCCTGGCGCACATATTCCTGAAGCTGCTCTGAAAGCCACACGAAGGCCCAGTGTGCAGCTCAGCGTAGAGGTCTCACCCAAATGTCCATGGGCACACGCACACGCACACACGCATGGCAAAAGCCTCACACCCAGACCTCAGGGCAGGCACCCTGCCGTGGACTCAGGGCCCTCACACATGGCTCCTCGCATTCGAGGCCCCTCGCTCTGAAGAAGCAACCGGAATCCCCAGGAGCAAGCACACCTGATTCTCCCCCTCTGGACCTGGCAGGGGCTCTGGTTGTCCCTGCCTGGGCACCTTGAGTGGGACGCTTAGCACCTGCACACCTATCTGCATCAGAAAGAGGCCCAGTAGCCAGGGCTCCGCACTTAACACTGGCTGTGAGTGCCAGACCCTCACACTGCTCCCCACATCTTCGAGCAGCTGCACCTCTTCTTACTCTCAAGGAAACTGAGGCTCAGAACCACCACGTAACACTGGCGGGACGGTAAGTGGGTGACAGTGTCAAACTCGCATCTGTTGGCTTTACAGCCACAGCCGGTACCCTCCTTTTGGCCATGGCTGTTAGCAGGAGAAAAAATGTTCAGGAAATTTTGAGTGAGAGTCAACTATTGGGACACTTCCTGCTTACTGCTCTTGTGGGATTTTATCCTAACTGATAACAAAAACTGCAGCTAGCCGGGCATGGTGGTACAGGCCTGCTGTGCAAACTGCTTGGGAGGCTGAGGCCAGAAAGATCATTTGAGCCCAGGAGTTCAAGGTCAGCTTAGGCAACACGGGGAGAACTCAGCTCCAAAAACAAACAAAACCCCAAAGCTCATGGTCCCTGTGCCTGTCCAAGCCTCTCAGCAGCCCCAATGCCAAGCCACGCCAGGCCAGCTCCACACACCAGGACACGTACTGGCTCTCACAGGTGATCCAAACTGGCAGTCATCTCTGGGAGAGAAAGATCCAAGGCCAGGGAAGGGAAAGGCTCCCAAAGAAGGGTGGCAGGTACAATTCCTGCCACCAGCCTCGTGACCTGGCTGCTGAGCTCAGAAACTCGCTACCCCGCCCTGGAGCTGCCTCCTCAGCTCCTGCCAGAGAAACTCCAGCTCACCAGGCATCGAGCAACACACCGGCCAGGGCTCCTGTCGGCAGGTTCCAGCATCCAGACATCTATGTCCAGTGTTTTTTGAGGGGGGAGGTATGACTTCACACTGAGCTGCCTCCCTAGCTCTTTTTTGTTTTGTTTTGTTTTTGTTTTTGAGACAAGGTCTTAGTAAGTGGCTCAGTTGCCCAAGTCAGGCTAAAACTTGCAGTGCTCCTGCCTCAGTCTCCTAGAGCTCTGGATTCCAATCTTTTTTTTTTTTCTTTGTAAAAAAAAAAAGTAAGTATGATCCAAAGGGATCAATATCCACACCCCGAAATAAAGTCTTAGATTAGTGCCCTGTGACAAGGTCGGAGCAGATGATGGGACACTTTCCTGGCCAAGGGCAAGGAGGTCACAGCATATAGCACGCAGCCGCCCACCCTGTTTCAGGGGGACGGACAGTGACACTGGGAGTGACAGCCTTAGAGTGTTCACTGCGGCCCTGTCTCCTGCTAAGGCGGGAGGCGGCAAACTCTTCAGCAAGGCCCAGGTGACAAATACTTGTCTCTGTCATTGCTGCCAACTACCCTGCTCCTGCACCGTACTGCAAGAGCAGCCAGACAACCATTTAGCAAGTGAAGGTGCCTGTGTTCCACAGGCCCTCTGCGAACTCTGAAATCGGAGTTTCTCAGGTCTTCATGTGTCAAACAGATGTAACGCTTCAACAGGGCATGATGGGACACACCAGCACTCTGGGCTGAGAAAGAGGATCACAAGTTCCAGTCCAAACCTCAGCAACTTAATGAGACCCTGCCTCAAAATTGGGTTCAATCCCCAGCACCTCCATAAAAACCTACTTTTTTCAATCCCTTAAACATGTAAAAATTATGCAGGTGGTTGTATGTGGCCTGTGACTTGCAGTCCACCGACCCTGATTTAAGGAACATACTGTAATCTAATACTTTCCTCACTTCCTTTGCAGAAAGGGTTCTAGGGCAGTGATGGCAAACCTTTTACACCTTTCAGTGATACAGCCTGAAGTAGCACACAGGCCACAGGTCTGCCAGCACTGACTGGCAGACCTAGGATCAGGTTTAAAGATGAGAAGAGGGTATGTCTCTTTGTGCTCTCAATTTTAGAAAAGGGCTGTACTGTATTCCAAACTCTCACATTTTTCGAATTTTAGAATCACAAACAGGTGAAAGAACAAAAATGTGTGCTCCCGTATCTTGGGAACCCTGAGGACAAGACTTAGGATTCAAGCCCTAACTCCTTATCTAATTCCGAGGAAAGCGACTTAGCCAGGGCTGGAACAGGCCCTCCCCTCCTCAGTGCCCAGGGTGCCGTCTTTCCTAAGTGAGCTTATGTAAAGTCAGGACTCAGGGCTGAGCAGCCTGATACCTCAGGCCAGTGAGTAAGCCAGGTCCTCCTCAGCCCCAGGGCCCACAGACAGCCTCAGGCCTGAGTCAGCGCTGACATCTGTCCCCTCCGCAGGGCACGTGGTCCCTGCCAATTTGGAAAAAGATGCAAGGTCTCGACTGCTTTCCACGTCTTCCCCCAAAGCGTTTGTGCTTTCACACCTTTCGCCCTTGTAAGAAAGGGCGCGGAGAACAGTGTCCATTTCCTAAAAGAGTAAACTGAAGCTGAAAGAGTTAGCAACAGCGCGAAGCAAGATAGGAGCGGAGCCAGCACTTGAATCCAGGTCCCTGACATCCCAGCCCAAGCTCTCTCTCACCCCTAAGCCAGAGCTGCACGCCACGGGCCAGGAACTCTGAAGGCCACCACTTGCCGCCAGGAGCCGCAGCCGCCAAGGGCCCAAATCCTGGAGGTAGGAAAACAGATTCTCCTAGATAGCGTCTGCATGAACAAGGAGCTCCGTGGGGCGCTCTTATAGGCACACTGAACTTCCGGTTGCGCGCGAGGCCTCCTGGGAAATGAAGTCCAGGTCCCGGGGTCGAGGCATTCGCACCTACTCCCGCACTAAGGTTCCGGGCTCCCTCACCCCAGGCCGCTGTTCTTCTGCGGGTGTTTCTTCACGTTCGGGGTCAGGACCCCGGGGTACCGCGACGCTTCTGTGCTGTTCTTTATCCCTCACCCCAAAGAAACAGAAAC
Organism: Dinomys branickii; assembly: GCA_004027595.1. Classification (NCBI taxonomy): domain Eukaryota; kingdom Metazoa; phylum Chordata; class Mammalia; order Rodentia; family Dinomyidae; genus Dinomys; species Dinomys branickii. The sequence goes on along the minus strand of PVLD010005433.1, from coordinate 17,394 downwards.
TTTCTGGTTGACGTATAGCCTCCAGCCGGGGGCTGGCTCTCAACATAAACGGACAATGGAAAGGCTAGGAGCAGGCGGCCATAGAAAGCGAAGGACAAACATGGCGGCCCACTGGCACCGAACGGGAAGTGCTCTCCACCTACTTCCGGAACTTCTGGCCGGCTTCCGGAAGCAGCACTGCGTCGCCATGGCAACCACTGTCGGCTCTTTTAGTTGAGCGCGGGTAAGGAGAAAATGGGTAGAGCGACTACAAGTCAGGATTTTTGTTGCTATTGTTTGGGGTTTGGGCTTTTGCCAAACAATCCCACTTTTAAGTGGACTGGGAAGAGTGAGGAAAACTGCTCTAGGACAAGGAAGGCAGCTGGGAGCGGCGGACGGCCAGTGCGGAGCGCTGCGTGGCGGAGGAATGCGAGGGACGTTTCCGGTTAGCGGACTCCTGGAGATGGTGTCGCCCGGGTTAGGAGTGTTGGCCCCGGCCAGTCGCGACCTGGGGAGCCCTTTAAACGCCGACTGGGTCTAGACCTCGCACGCACAGTTGTTGCAAGGGTTAAAGGACATGATCTTGACGGTTCGTCCTGGCTGTAGTACCGAGGGGATGGCAGTATTCCGACCCAAAATAGCCACGGCCATCGTGCGGTAGGGGCCCTCGCCTCTCAGCCTCTGTGCCGAAGGGGGTTCTGCGCATCAACATGGCTGCTTGCGCACTTCATCCTGGGATTAAGCAATATTAGAAACATGCAGAGAGTCTGCGAGATGTACAATGCTTTGTTCGTTTAATCGCTTTCTGACACTTGGGGTTTCTTTTGTTGTTGGTGGTGGTTTTTTGTTGTTCTTGGGGTTTTTTGTTGTTATCCTTGGAGTTTTTTTGAGACCAGATCTCCCTATGTAATTCAAGCTGGCCGCGAACTCACTATGTAGCCCAGGCTGGCCTTGAACTCCTGGCAGTACCCTTGCCTCTGCCTCCGGAGTGCTGGGACTACGATCGTGTGCCATCACAACCGGCCATTGGTTTTGTTTTTTTGAGACAGGGTCTCACTAAGTAGTTCAGGCTGGACTTGAACTCACAATGATCCTCCTGCCTCAGCCTCCCAAGTGCTGGGATTATAGGGATGTACCACCACTCCCAGTGCATTTTGACATTTGTTTGTAGAGTTGATGTAGCTGCAGGATCCAAGGGCACTCCCAGAACAACCTTTGGGTCTTTTTTTTTTTTTTTTTTTAACTGAGCTGTGTGGCAGCAGAGGCCCAGCTCCCCTCACCTGGGCCCACTGTGCTGCTGCTCTTTTAGAGGAGCCCTATTTGCTTTCAGCTCTTTGTACCTGTACTGCTTCCCACCTGATGTTAGTGACATACCAGGCAGCTCAGAGCTGTAGTTAGCAGACTGCACCCAAACGGCCTCCTTCCAGACCTGGGCTCTGCTATTTACTAGCTGGGTAATCTCTGCCTCTGGGCTTCTGTTTTGTTATCTGTAACATGGATAGAGTAACAATGTATCCTGTGCCCCTTCTGAGGTTACTGTGAGGGTTGAGTCCCCTTAGTGCTTGCAGACCTCCTTGCATACTGCAAGTGATACATAATAAGTATTTGTTTTTCTCTAATGCTGCTGGAAGTTGAGCCCAGGGCCTTCAGCAAGCGCTGCATAACCAGTCTCTGCCCCTCCCTCTTAGGATGGTCTCACTAAGTCACTCAGTAGCCAAACTAAACTCAGATTCAAAATATGTTGACATTACAGGCATCACCACCACACCCCACTGGGTTTGCCACTGGGTTTGCCACTGCTGCTGTGGTTACTGCTGTCACATGACCAGGCAGTTAGTCTGATTTCTAGTACTCCTAGACGTTTTGGTTAGGAAGAGCTCTGGCCTTAGAGGGTCCAGGCGCAGACAAAGGCTTGAAGGTAAGGGTTCCTAGGAGGAATAACAAGCTGGGGTGTTTGGTTGCTGGTTTTGTTCACTAATTTATCTCTGAAACGGTGCCTTGCCTACAGTAGGTGTTTATTAGCGGATTTCTAACATTGCTTCTCTTTTCACCCCGAAAGGTCCTTGGTCTAGTGTAGCTCTGACTGGGAAGAAGTCAGCACCTGCTCGGGCAGCCAGCGGGGAGCAGTGCTGTGCTGTTGAGGGACGTGGGATGTAGTCCGGGCCTGGAAAGCGGCTGGAAGATGCTGCAGACCAGCAACTACAGCCTGGTATTGGCCCTGCAGTTCCTGCTGCTGGCCTACGACCTTTTTGTGAACGCATTCTCCGAGCTCCTCCGGACGGCCCCTGTTGTCCAGCTGGTGCTCTTCATGTGAGTCCACGTGGGGCCGCGGGAGGCCCTGACTTCAGGGTCCCCTCAGAGTCACAGTTGTGGGGTGAGGTGCGGCTCTGTGATGGACTCCACTGGACGTGTGGGCGCCCTTCCCAGGCCACATACACGAAGTTGTGAATACAGAACTAGGAGCAAGGATAAAATTGGACATTGTCCAGGGTCCTCCAGGATGCATATGTTGGCGTATAGTCCGTTTCTGTCTGGGGTGACAAGTCCCAAAAACAAGGTGTCCACGGATGAAAAGAAAAACAAGAAGAGCAGAGTTATGGGATCAAGGGGCTTCCACTCTTGGACTGATGCCCTGTGCCATCCTCCCTGACTTTTTATTGCGAAAAACAAAACAGCAACAGGGCAGATGGGAGGAATCAGCAGGACTGGCGAGGACGGGGCAGCTCAGTCAGCACAAGAACGAGACTTGACCTAGCTGGCCACCATGCTGTCTTCCCTTTGGGCACATCTCAGCAGGGCCTCTAGTGTTGTTCCTGCTTCCCACAGGACACAGGTCCTGCTTTGTTTCCTTTTACATGAATGCTTTTGCTAGACTTCCTCCAGAATCAAACAATCATATGGCTTGGTCAGGCCCGAAGTCTCAAATAGGTAATGCATTGAAACCTAAACTAAAGAATGTCCTTCTCCACGTGCATGGACACGGCCCCAGGGCCTGTTTCCGCGTCTTCCTCACGACGGCTGGGCTGGGGAGCAGTTCACATGGCAGGCAGTGTCTCCTGCCCTGTTGTTCTCTTCTCTCTGTCTCCAGGTGGAAACGTCTGTGCTACGTAAGAGGACTAGGAAATCGCAGGTTAAAGAGCAAGCTAGGCACTGAGGTGTGCGAGCCCATTAGCAGTGGTGGGAACCAGGGCAGGCTGCTGGTATTGATTGAAAAAGTTTGCTGTCACTGTGGGGCTGAGGCTACAGGGATCCTTAAGGCCATTTGTCAGCTGAAAACCACAGCCCTGGGCTCCCCTCCCCCAATATCTGTGTACTGGCTACAGTTGGGGTCCCACTTAGGGGGTCAGCCGCAGGCTGCTGCCTGCAGGTATCTCCTGCAGAGGGACACCGGCCACATTAGGCACAGTCAGGTGTGTTACTGCAGGACAAATATAGCTGCCTTCCTTAATGGGGCTACAGGGTCTGTCTGGACACAGGACAGGGCTGACCCTTGGGAGGTCCCAAGGCCGGCAAAGGGAGGGCAGTGCACCAGGGTCTCAGGGATGAACCAGCCCCACGAGGGACAGGACATGGGGAGGAAAGGAGTCCTCAGACGTGCCCAGCGGGTTAGCCTGTCTCTGGACTATGACTCTAACGGTGCCCGTAGCTTCATGGCACCTGGGTCCTAAAGCCTGTGCTGGCACAGGGAAGGACAGGCCGATGACGGCCCTCAGCACAGGTCTCCATGGGGTGCTCTGTTTTCTGTCCGCAGCATCCAGGACATTGCCGTCCTCTTCAATGTCATCATCATCTTCCTCATGTTCTTCAACACCTTCGTCTTCCAGGCCGGCCTGGTCAGCCTCCTGTTCCGTAAGTTCAAGGGCACCATCGTCCTGACAGCCCTGTACCTCGCCCTCAGCATCGCCCTGCACATCTGGGTCATGGTAAGCAGCAGCTCTCGCCGGAAGCTCTGCAGAGCTGGGGCAGCTCTCTCCTGGGACCTTCTGCATAGCCTTCTGTGTACAACTAATTAAGCTTTTGGTTTTGTCTTTGGGTTTGTCCATTTTGCTCATTTTTCCTTTTTGAGACAGGGTCTCACTGTGTAGTTTAGGCTGACCTGAACTTCCAGGCCATCCTCCTGCCTTGCCTCTTGAGTTCTGGGATTAGAGGCATGTGCCACCATGCTGACTGGCAGTGGACCTGGTTTCTTTGCCATGCTGGGGATTGAACCTAGGGCCTTCGCACTGAGCACCACCACAGAACTTTTTATTTTGAGACAGGATCCCTGAAAATTATTTAGTTGCCCAGGCTGGGTTCAAATTTGAGATCCTCCTGCCTCAGCCTCCTGAGTGCTGGGATTCCCGGCATTCCCTACCATGCTTAGCTCTGAAGCAATTACTGAGAGAGTTGTGGTAGAGCTGGGGATGGAAGCAGGCCTCACGCCAGGGAGGCTTTGCCCCTGAACCTCACCCAGCCTGGCTCTGGGTTGAGGTGTGTCCCTGAGCAAGGGGAGAGGGCTGTCGCTCAGGTACCCTCACCTCGCATCAGCTGTGGGGCTGAGCTGTGCTGCTGAGCTTTCATCGGCCGTCACGGCAGATGTGTCAGGTCATTATGCTGGACTGGGCTGCGACAGTGGCATCTGGGAGAGCAGCCGGCAGGAGGGCCGCTGCCCTTAGCACCCCAGGCCCTCTGTAACCCCAGGACGGCCCTGGGGCAGGCCTGACCTTCCGGTGTCCAGGTTTGCTGTTTCACAGGTTCTCCTGTCTGTGCTCTCCTGTGTCCCTACCCTGACGGAGCAGCTAGTATGTCATGTCTGGGCTGGGCACAGCTGGCGGTGGGTCTCATGCCCCAGACGGTGAGGCCCCAGGCTCTGCCCCAGTGCCACAGGGAGACTGGAGTGGAGCCAGCCTTGGCGCCAGGCCCTTCCGCACTGCACGGCCTGTGTGCTCAGGGCCCGGCAGAAGCGCGGCGTGCCAAGCCCTTGACTCCTCTTGCAGCTGTCCTGCTGCTACACTGGGCCCGCTGACAGCCTGACAGCGCCCGGGCCTTTGCTGACGGGGCCCAAGCTCGAGACTTTCCCAGGGAGGCGGTGCCCGGCTGCACAGCCCCGTGGCCGGTCCTCCTTGGCAAAGGCCTCGGGCCGGAGTCCTCTGGGGCTGAAGGGTCCCCTTCGTAGCCAGAAGGGGTTTGGGGTTTTGGGGAGACAGGTGGAGGGCAAGATGAGCTGCAGCTTGCCGGGGGGTATCTCAGGAGCTGAGCCCATGTGAAACAGCGAGGCCTCATGTGGTGCAGACCTATCCCTGTCTCCTCCAGAACCTGCGCTGGGAAAACTCGCAGGACTTCGTGTGGACGAATGGACTGCAGGCATTGTTCGTGCTTCAGAGGCTGGGTAAAGACCTCACGGCCGTGGCCTCCCAGGCCCTCATACTGGCGGGGCTGGCTGAGGGCCACACAGGAGCGAAGTGGGTCCCACCCCGCCCTCCCTGGGAGGGCGGAGGCCAAGGGAGTGCAGCCTGAGCACACCCGCTTCCTTCCTCACAGCAGCTGTGCTGTACTGCTACTTCTACAAGCGCACTGCCATGCGCCTGGGTGACCCCCGCTTCTACTGCGACTCTCTCTGGCTGCGCAAGGAGTTCCTGCAGGGCTCAAGGTGACCCCCGTCCTTCCTGGTGAAAGCCATCTTGGCTGCTGTGCAGGGAAGGCTGGCTGTTGCACCGGGCACCCGTAGGCACAGCAGGACAGGCTTGGCCAGCTGTGTTGCGTCAGGGTCACACCTTCTGGCACCACCTCGGTCCCTGAGTCTTGCCAGCTCTTCTCAGCCATCCCACTCCCTTGGTCCTCCATCCTAAGGGCTCTGCAGGGACTCCCAGGCCCTGCTGTCCTGGCACCACCTGGAGTGACTAAGGGTGCCACAAGCTTGGGCTCTGAGCTCCTGACCAACTGCACCATAGATGTTTAGATTATATACCCAGGGGGAGTGTTTGAATTTTATAAATAGGAAATAAATTGAACTCCTTTGCCATAAAGACCAGAAGCTGTCTGTGTTGCTAGACCTGCCTATGGCTGAGCAGCATGCACAGTCCCAGCCTCAGCGTCACCACTCCCACGCAAACAGGCCCCTGCCGAGGACAGGCACTTCCTGAGCCACTGCAGGAAGAGGTGTCAGCATCACCTCTGCTTTGCCTGCCGCCCCATATCCTTGGAGCGCCAGATGTCACTCTCCCTGCTGCTCCTCAGCCTGTTACAGGAGGAATGTCAGGTGCTCCACAGCTGTTTTCCACGGCCGGAGTGAGGCGCAGCAGACCCAGAGATTGGTGGCACCCAGAAGCAAGCTGAGCAGCTCCCAGCTCAGGGCTCCGTGAGGCCAGTGGTGATTGCACTTGGCCTCGAGCCTGTTTGGCCAGCGGGGCAGTCGGGGTGAGTGGCTGACCCAGGGTGAACTCAGTAGAGTGGTGGGGGCTTGACCTGGGTGTGAGCGCGATCCCCAGCAGACCGGCCCGGGTCTGCACCTGGGCAGTGGCAGAAGAGGAGCCAGCAGCCCCAGGGTGTGGTGGGCCAGACAAGACGCCAGGAGCTCTTGGGCAGGGGAGACAGGAATGGACACCGTGATTCCATCATCCAGGGCACCAGACAGTCCCATGAAAAATGCAGGAAAGCTGCAGTGCTGTTATCCCAGCACTGATGGCTGGGCTGGGAGGATGGAGAGGTCAAGGGCAGCCTGGGCGACACAGCAGGACCCTGTTTTACAAAAAGGTCTGTCCGAAAATGAGGAACGCACAGATGACAGCCACCTCTTTACACAAAGAGCCAGATGGCTGATATCTTAGGTCTGGGGTTGCAGGGTTGCACTGTTCAGTCTGACGTGGGACATGAAAGATTCTGTATGTGAAGAATGAGCTACATCCCGCAAATGCTTGGACGATCACCATGAGTCGAGGCCAGCCTGGGCTACACAGTGAGTTCATGGTCAGCCTGAACTCCATAACCAGACGCTGTCTCAAACAAAAAAAAAACTCAAAAAGAAAACATTTTAAAGTGGTTAGAGGGAGGCTGGGTCCGGACCTTCACTCTCATGTGCTGGTAAGCCAGGGTGGGTGCGTGGGAGCACATGCAGGAGCCACAGGGGGCAGTCCCATGTAGTACGCTCATTCCCACGGGTCCGCTGCTGGCAGTACCGCCAGCTCTCTGCATTCCATGGGGCTCCTCACCCCACCCACCCGGATAAAGCTCGCAGGCTGGGATACAAGTCCAAACCAGGTAATGTCATGTACAGGATTCACATGTACCATGGTGGTTGAAAACGTCTGGTCCCTAAGGGAGCAACTTAACGGCAAGCCTGTCTATCATGGTGTTAACCAGCTAAAGTGTGCACGAAGCCTTCAGTCTATTGCTGAGTGAGCTGGATGCCACTGTGGAGCTCTGAGGGTTCTGAATTCTTACTGGGTTGGTGAAGATCCCACATGCAGGTTCTTTGAGGTTATCCTCACTGATCCAGTCCACAAAGCTATGAGAAGAAAGCCTGACACCCAGGGGTCACCAAGCCTGTGCGTAAGCACAGGGAGATGTGTGGGCTAACATCTGCAGGCTGCAAGAGTTGGTGGGCTCGGAAAGGGCCACAAGTTCCACCACACTTTATTCTCACCATGGAGCTTGGAGAAGGCGCAATACTCTCCAGCTCCACGGTTACTGCTAATATAAGTGATGTTTGTAAAATTCATAACCTAATAAGCAGTTTAGGACAACTTGGGGATATAGCTCTGGCACAAGCACCTGCCTGACAAGTACAAGGTCCCGAGTTTGATTCCCAGTACCAAAAAAAAAAAAAAAAAATGATTAGAAAAGGTAAGCATGACTGTAATTCCAGCTCCCTGGGAGGCTGAGGCAGGAGGATCACTGGTGCTCACAGTTAAGACGAGCCTGGCAACACTGCAAAGCCCCACCTCAAAAAGAGGGAAGGTAAAATACGCAGAATGCCAAAGGCATCACCTCTGTCCTTTAACCAGAATGAGCAACCCTCAGGTCTAACACTGCTGCAGTTTGCAGTTATTATGCCTTTATCTGTAAAGAGGGTGAGCAGTAGCCTCATGTTGAATCTGCTCACAGAAGCTCTTAGAAGAGCACAGAAGCCCCTTTCCCAGAGCCTCAGAATCCCCAGTACAGCAACCAGATTACAGGACCGGGATGTGGTCGTATGCGTGGCCCTGGGTTGGGCCCCAGCATTGCAAAAATAAAAGGTTTATGGCGTAGCCTCTGTACTGCTGTCAGCCAATGACCTTCATTACTCCCCTCTGGACAGTCTGTTACCTATGTGCTTCTAACAGATGGAGTAATGTTTTGGGAAGGTTTTCACAAAGGAAGATTGTTGTAACCCTCTACCAGTGTATCCTGGATTCTCGGCTGCACATAAGGTGGAGGTCACATGAGGGTCAGCTTTTAGGTGAAGTGAAATAAAAGTTTATTATGGGAAAGACACACAGACGCCAGTGGCAAGGACAGATGCCTGGCCACTTGTCCAGTACCCTTGTCTCTGGTCATCCCTCCCCACCCCTGCACACGCGCGCGTGGCCCACGAGCACCCTGCACGGTCCCACCCCAGACTCAAGTCCTTCCACAGTTGGAGTCCACTCTGTAGCTCACTCGCTGTTGGTCTCTGAGCTTTTGTGTTTGCATTTCTGAATACTCATTGCAGGAAGGGGCCATGACGTGGTGAGCTCCCTCATACTGGCACATACCCTCTGTCTGTCCGGCTCTGCCTTGCTTTTGGGCACACAGCGCCTGAGACCCAGGCCTGAAGAGCCAGTCTTCTCAGGTGCCAGGAGCTGGGAGGGGCCCCGGGTCACCTGTTGGCGCCTCCCCTTGCTGGGGACCCCAGCTCCCCTGAGGCAGAAGAGAGGCTGTGGCTGTGGGGCAGCCGGGGGGTCAGAGCTCCAGGTCGGGGCGCACAGTAGGCACCTGTCTAGCTGCTCCTGAGCCATGGCCTGGTGGTCTGGTGAGCAGATGATGCACCCAAGTCCCATGAAAGGAGGCGTTTCTGATGAAACCCAGCCCTGCTGGAGGGCACTTGGCAGCAGCATGTCCGCCTGACATGCAGGAGGCCCTGGGCTGGGCTCCAGGACTGAAAGCAGCAAAAGGAGGTGTCTTGCGCTAAAACTCGAGGGCCGGCTGGAAGGCAACACACAGTGCTACAAGCTGTGAGCTGCTGCTGCTGTGACCACTAGGCGACCTGGGCCTGAGGTGCAATTTGACCTGGTGAATGTGCGGAGCCCCGCTTGACCAGTCTCCCATAAGGACTCAGGGAGGTGCAGCTCAGCCACACGCCCCCGCCGTAGTGTGTTCTGTCAGAGACCGGCCTCTGCCCAGGCCAGGTCCCTTTCTCTGATGCCTCCTCCACACTGTCCCCACCAGGGCTCTGCGGGCAGGGACCTCCAGCTGCTGCTGCTTTGTTCCCCTGACCTGAGGGCAGAGGAGGGTGAGAGCCAGAGAGACAGAGTTGGGTCACCGGGCGCGAGGCGGGGGCTCACTAGGGCGGGGGAGCGTGCGTGCCCCCCTTCCAGCCTCCAGATGCAGGAACAAGCAATTAAAGTAACACAAGACGCATGAGCCTTGCCTTGTCTGTTAATCGAGGCCCAGGTGAATGGCCCGATCTCAGCTGTGCAGCTTTCCCTATGCCTACACCTTCCTTTATCCCTGCAGTGCCTTCCTTCTGTGCTTACTGCAGCAGACAGTGAGGCCTTCATCTTCCCAGCTGACCTCCCGCAGTGCCCACTGGTGATCGCTGTGTCCTCTGTGTGTAAGTATGACATGAAAAGGTGGAAGGGCGATAGGAGAGAGGAGGCAGAGATGTGTGGGCCAGGGCAGGGCAGTTACAGGGTTGAAATGGTCAAAGCAGGTTCCAAGCATGTGTGAGTCTGCAGGATGAAACCCACCATCTGTATAATTAATAAGCACGAAAAAAAGTGTGAGTTGCCTCAGTTTCTCTTTCTTGGGAGCACTCTCAGGGCAACCTGGGCCGGTGTCCACAGGCTGAGGTCACACAGCCTGGGCCCAGAAGCAGCCACTTTCTCTTTCCCTTTGGAGACAGCGGTCCTAACATCCTAAAGGAGGCGCTCTGAGTGCTCCGGCATAGCCACTCGAGGGGACAAGTGGCACCTGACGCTGGTGCCAGCACCACGTAGCATGAACGCATCTCAGAGGCTCCGAAGGCTGAAGACTCAGGCCCCTCTGCTGCCCGAAGCCAAGTGCCAGAACACCCGTTTGCTGTCTCACTCTCCTGGCAGAGGAGTATGCTTTTACCAGGGTCTGCCATGCATTCCCAGCCAGAAGAGCGTAACACTGGGTTCCCCGAACACATCCCTTACTCTTCTACTGTAAATTTTTACTTTAGCATAAATAGTATCTGGCTGTGCATCTCAGCACCTTCGCCTGAGGGACGCGGGAAGCATCCTGTGTGTTTACCCACATTGTGCTGCGAGGACTTGGTACAGTGAAAGGCAAGATCTGTGCAGGTGTGCAAAGGTGTCCAACCAGGGTTTTCACTGATATGCTCTAGCAGGTTTGGCATATGTTTACCTGAGCATCACAGAGGGTATAATAACACAGCACTCTTGGATTTGTTTTTTGAAAAGTTCTCTTTTGATTTTTCTGGTAGAAGTAGCCCAGTTTAGTACAATGGTGCATGAAAAAATCAGACTTACAGGTAATTTTAGAGGTTAGAAGCGAGTCACCTGATTACTCACACACAGACGATGAAGATGCTCCATTGTGGTAAAGACATGTTTCCATAGCAGAAGAGCAGTGGGGGTGGATGATGGTGACTGACATCACCTGTGAGAACCAAAGTTCTTGACAATGAAATGGAGCAAGAACTGACTGATGCGGACACAGGGAATGCAGGGCTCCTTGACTCAGATGACAGAGAGGGTAGCACAGTGAGCACATAAGTGACTGGGGAAGATGCTGCGGCCCAGCGTTGGAACTGTGTCCCAGAGGACAGTGAGGGTCTCAGAGGGCTGAAGCCTGCGGGAATGCCAGCACAGCCTTCCGATGTTAGAAATGCTACAAGATGCTGTGAAATACCAAAGGCTGAGATACAGGTAAAACACAGTGCGTGCACCAATAGCCATGTTAAAAGGATATTTATTATGACACCTCACTAGCTGAACTGAGAGATTCATGGGTCTGCTATACTTAGCCCCAATTACTTCTGGCAATCACAGGAATGTAAAAGACTTATGGAAAAGCGATGGGTCAAAATACGGCATAAAAAAAATACGGCATAAAAATTTATGCCCTTGTAGATGAGAATACTTACTATGCTTCCAATTCAGACATTGACCTTGGACTCAGGCACCGGGTCCTTTGTATATAAATATTGAATGATGTTGCTCCCATCTCCCCAACTAATCAAAATGTGACATTCACAGTTCACCAAGCCAGGGTGGTGGCACCTGCCTGCAATCCCAGCACTCAGGAGGCTGAGGCAGGAGGACTGTTGTGAGTTCAAGACCAGCCTAGGCTACAAAGTGAGCTCAAGGCCAGCCTGAACTGCATAGTGAGATCTCAAAAAAGAAAAAAAAAAAGGAAAAAATCAGTTTACTGATTTCCCATTGTTACATTTGCTAACAGAAGGTGATCAGCCCTGAAACTGTACACAGGAACAAAGCAGAAATCACAAATGAAATATTGCAGTTTAAAAACAGAGAATTGAGTACAATTTTGGAGTTCTAGAAAGATATAACATTGGCCTCATATATGGTAAAGAAAAGCAAACTGGTATTGCTGATGCCAACATGTAACCATGATGAAAACACTGATAGGGAAACCTCGACAAAACAGAAGCCTGAGATGGAAACTTTCTACAACAAAACCAAAGAAGGAGCTCATATTGTTGATGAGTTATATATGATGTCACTGGAAACAAAAAGTATTGGCCAATGGTGGTGCTTTACTAGACCCTAAATGTGTGACATAAATAGTTTGATAGTTTATCAGGAAAAATAACAAGTGCAAAGTACCATGAAGAAATTTTCTTAGAGGCTTGGGACTAGAGTTCATAAGAGAACATTTACAACAAACAAAAACCAAAATATTTCTGCCCAGGGAATTACACCCAAAAACTGGAGCACACTGGTGAGCTGACACAGCATCCCAAAGGCCTACCAGGACAAACAGGAAAACAAAAAAGATGTCAACTGTGTCCTACAAGAAAGGACAGGAAAACAAACCATATGTGCTATCAGTGTGAATGATACTTGTGTATGGAAGATGCAGTTTTCATGTGTGAAGACTGCGTTGGTTGTGACAGTTGAAGCAAAGCTTATTATTGTTACTATTTTTTTGCCAGGCAGGTGCTGTGCCACTGAGCTATATCCCTGCCCAAAGATTATTTTTGTTGTAGAGTTCTGTTGGTATTTTCATTGTAGTTCACATAGGTTTTTATTTCTGATGCTGTTACATTTTGTAAGCAAGTACACAGCTGATGTGAAAATGTTGATGTCTATTCTAAGCACTCTTTACACATTTGATATTTTCTCTTATCGAGACAGTACCTCATGGGGCTGGGGATATAGCTCAGTGGAATAAGCACTTGCCTAGCAAGCGCAGGGTCCTGAGTTCGATCCCCAGTACCGAAAAAAAAAAAAAAAAAAAGAGACAGTACCTCATTTCCTGCTAAGTGCAGGTTGTATAACACAGTGGGAAGCTCCTGACAAAACAGGAAGAGAGGTGACAAGCATGAGCTGGCACACAGGTGGGGAGCTGAGCCCTGGAAGTGTGCGGGTAAGCAGGACGTGAGCTTGGGTCCTGCAGCTGTCAGGTGTGAAGACAGCCTCCATGTGACAGCCAAGGCAGACTGTTCCTGTGGTGGACTTTGTGTCTCCATTGTAGTCCACATAAGTTCTTATTTCTGATGTTATCTTTTAGATGTTGTAAGCAAGTACACAGCTTATGTGAGAGTGTTGATGTTTATTCTAAATGTGCAACACATCAAAAATGTAATACTTTTACTGGATGACATATTGCATAATATAATAAGAGCCTCCTGACAAAATGGCATGAGCAGCGAGATGTCAAGTGTGTCCTACAAAAGGCCAGGAAAGCAGGCATATGCGCTGTCTGTGTGAGCAGTGCATGTGTGTGGGGCGTGCATTGTCGTGTGCAGACTGCTGTAGGTGTGATCATTGAAGTAAAGGTTCCTTTTTGTGGTGTGCTATTGGTATTTTCATTGTAGTTCATATAGAAATTTATTTCTATTATTTTTTAGTCTTTGTATACCAAAACAAGTTGATGTTGAAAATTCTGATGCTTTTGCATAAAAAATAAATATTAAAAATACAATATTTCTTTTTGCGATATTTTTTCCTCTTAAGCACTCATTATTTCATATAATAAAACTCATAAAATTAAAACTAATAATCTATCAATAGAAATATTGTAAAGAATAAATATGGGTTTGACAAACCCATGTTTATGAGACTTTATGATAAAAAATGTGTTATGCTCCATGGGTTCAGTTAGGGACTTTCAAAGTTCACAGGAAGGAAATTAGTGTTTCAAAAATGCTTACCAAGTTCCTGGATGCTCCAGGTGGAAGCTGGCAAAACAAATTTAAAAAAAAGTCTTCTCTGGGGCCTCAGAGAGGGCCAGGGCCAAGCACAGCAGCAAAGCCCGGCCCAGTCCAGCACCCAGAGGCGCAGACATCGTCCCTAATATGCTGGTACATGCTACAGCATAGGCACACATAACTGCTGCTACATATCATGGCAATGTGTCTTTTACTGTAATAAACTGTTAAGAAATTAACACCATATCTTTGATTACACTGTGTGTGTATTCTCAGCTACTGACAAATGATGGGCAGAAAGACAGGCAGACAGGTGTCTCAGCTGCAGTCAGGAGGCCCAAGGCCTGCACTCTGGAGCAGACTGCCCATGAGTGAAGGACCTCAGCATCACCAGGGGTGTAGCTGTGAGGACCAGAGAAGCCAGCTTAATTGTGGGGCCTCCTATTGCTGGAGAGCAGAATGAGGGACTCGGGGAGCCTTCAAAGCAAAACAACGCTTGCCTTGAGAGGTTCTGCAATTGTGTAAGGCCAGAGGCTCCGACCCAAGTCCCAAGGTTGGCCAAGGAGCGCAGTTTGGGCTACCTCTGGCAGTGCTCAGCACTAGGACTGTGGGGTCGGGTGAACAGACACCAGTGCAGGCCAGGAGGCGCCTTGGCAGGATAGGCTGGGGCAGGCAGACCACTTCTCTAATGGCAGTGCTGGGCTGGGGCAAAGCTCAGCAGCAGGCCGGAGGCCATGGCATGACTCAGGCACTACAAGACAAAACAAGGTAAGAAAAAACAAAACCAAGCACAGCCTCCAACCACACAGTCCCTCAAGGGGTTAAGTGATTGAGCTCATTCTATCTGCCTAGTAGAAGGGGTAGAAAAAATGGCTACAAAGCATCTATACTACAAGCTTTTCTTTCTCTGTCTTTTTTCTTCTTTTTTTTTGGTTTATTTGTTTTTGAGGCAGGGTCTTACTATGCAGTTCAGGCCGGCCTTAAACACTATGTAGTTCAGGCTAGCCTCAAACTCGTAGCAATCCTCCTGCCTTAGCCTCCCAGTGCTGGGATTATAGGCATGCAGCCTATGCGTGTCTTACAAGTTTTTCTACTATATGGTAATTTCTGCATCTCATAAAGATGACTGACATGCCCAGAGACAGGACCAAATTATTTAAAACAAGAGAAAAAGTGGGAAATATAAGTAATTGATACACATGTCAGAAAAGGCAGATGAGGTGCCACCTGTGATCAGAATGCTCAGGAAAACGGGAAGGTGGCAGAAGCTGTAGACACAGTCACACCTAAAGGCTTCTGCCTCTGACAGCTCAGCTGGACCCGGGCAGTGGCCCACCCACAGAAAAGGAGAAATCTGTACAAACTGTAAGGATGACAGAATACAAAAGCACTTGAAGGCACTGTACAGCCCCCTTCCAAGGCAGTGGGCAGGTGATGCTCATGACTCCTAAAAGTGTGAAGCTCTGTGGCGACACTGCCCTCAGATGTGGTCGGGAGTGCAGAAAGTGTTCCCTCTTTTGCTACTTGTGCCAGTGGCAGGTGAGGCTTCATGGAGCCCGTGTTGGTGAGAACCCCAGTTCCCCAGGAAAGAGTGAGGCCTTGCAGCTGGGGAGAAAGAAACCAGAGAGGAGCAGGAGCCAGGAGAGGGAGGTGCCCATACTGAGGCTGCTGTGAGGGAAAGATGCATCCAGGCGGGTCTCCGCACGAGTCCACAAAGAAGCTGCAGTGCCATGGTGCTGCACTGAACACTCAAAGCTGACATGTGTGTGTAATCCACCATGCTGGAATTAGCAAACAAGGATCTTCAGGCTCTGTGCAAATCATCTGCCAGTGAATAAAGAGAGGCAGGGATGTCACAGTGCAGTGGGCCAGAAAGAGTCCAGGCTCTTGTGTACCACAGGGAAAGAATCACCAAGCGCATGCCTCACAGCATGTAGTAAGTAGCTGCCATTATGGAGGGTCAAGGCAGCATCAGGAACAGGGTGAAGGGAGGGAGGGTAAAGGATGAAGGGCTTTGATAACTCTGGCCTCTGTACTTACAGCACCGGGCGCGTGACCCACTGTTCTTGCTAACATCAACAATCTATGTGAAAGTCTTAAGCCTCAGCCTGGGTCACGAGTCATCATTACAGCACTGTTGCATTTGCAGTGGAACAAAGGGAAGGAGTGACTCAGAGTCTAACTGTACTAGGTAAACTTGACAGAGAAATAAGTGATTCTCAAAAAACAGAAAGCTTAGAAATTATAGCCAGGCGTGGTGCCACACGCTTATAATCCCAGCACTCAGGAGGCTAAGGTGGGAGGGTCACCACAAGTCTGAGGCTAGCCTAGACAACAAAGCAAGACTGTCTTTAAAAAAGCAGAAAAAGAATTAAGAAAACTTGTAGCAGTCAGGGCCAAGAAGGCTGAAGGAGTTTTTCATAGGTGAGGTCCCCAAAGTATCACACCATGGCAGACACCAGCAACAGCAGCAACAGCGGCAGCAGGCAGTTGAGCAGGGCAAGAGTGCAAGAGCCACCCGTGTCTTTCTTGTGTAATTCTTACACAGGTCGTTATCTCACATGGACGTTCTTAAGTGCTAGCCGCACAGGTGCATGTTTGTTCACTGCTAAGTCATGGGTACATAACTGTATCTCACTGTGCCCTTGAGCTAGACAGCAGGGTCACGTCCTCAGGCGTCCTTAGATGCCCCAGGCTATGAAGCAGTCTGAGTGGTTCCCCACATCCACCTGCTCAAAGGTTGGGGGTGTATAAATGTAACGTTCTATGTGTAACAGGGCACAAGCAGTTCCCTGTGCTGCAGTCAGCAAATCAGGAGTCTTGCAGTTTTGCAAAACCATATTCTTCATATGAGAATTTTATCCAACAGTAACATCAAAGCCTGACACGTAACATTTAAGGCCTGGCCATGTGTTGAGCAAGAGCTTTAAAGTAGAGGCTGGGTCAGTGGACATTGCCCCTGGCCAGACGCCATTCCTAGCTGTCGACCATGGCAATGCCTGGTCAAGGCGTCTGTTAAGTCATTTCCTGTCAAGAGGAGGGGCTTCCGTCCTGAACCCGGCACCCGGCACGGTCAGCTTTTTGGCCACACTCCCATACATCTCACCATCAGTCAGCACCCCACAAGGGACGGTGCCCTATCCATCACTCCTGAGCTGCCCAAGCTGGTAGCCAGAGTGTCAGCCGCCTCATGATGGCCCAGCTGTCATGCACATGCATAGGGGCCTGCTTCCTGCATCACAAGCAGTCACACTGTCCACAACTCTGTGCATTGGTTGGACCTGCCTGTTCCAGCTTCAATCCAGAGTACTTCTCTACTAGGCTGGACAGTAACCACTGTGCACTGCAGGGTTAGGTCACGGCTAGACCCATCAGGGTATCCACATCAGCCAGAGGCTCCTCTTTCCCTTCTGCATCGGGACTAGGGCTCCAATCCTGCAGTCCATCCTCCCAGATGGTTCCTGGGCCGTGTGCATTATATATTCCAAAACCATTGCCAGTGCAGCTGCCAATAGGCAAGCTAAGAAAGAGGCCACGGTTGGAGTTACGTCCCCAGTGCATGAGAGTGGGGCCTCTACCAGCCCACTCCTGGGACAGGCTGTCCACACCCACACCCAGCTGTCTGTCCTGTGCATCCTCACAGGCAAGCAGACTCCGGTAACAGGGGCTCCCGGCTCCCTCCCACAGCTGTGCCCGAAGCCCAGCAGGGGTCTGCCCCGTTTCTGCCACAGGCCCCAGGTACAGCTGTGCCCGAAGCCCAGCGGGGGTCTGGCCCCTGTTTCTGCCACAGGCCCCAGGCAAACCCAGCGTTACTACTCACACCCACAGGCCCCAGCAAACCCAGCGTTACTACTCACACCCACAGTCCCCAGCAA
>PVLD010005432.1:0-112223 GCA_004027595.1 Dinomys branickii | reverse complement strand
TCTCTATGCAGTTCAGGCTGGCCTTGAGCTCACTTTGTAGCCTAGGCTGGTCTCGAACTCACAATGACCCTCCTGCCTCAGCCTCCCAAGTACTGCTGGGATTACAGGTGTGGGCCACCACACCCTCCCAAAAGTTTATATTGTTAAGAAGAACTGCCTAAATATAGAACAAAGACCCAGAAGGAATTGTATCAAAATATGCAGAACAATCTGTGTTGGATGATATGTTGATAAGTGATTTCTTTCTGCCTCTACATATTTCCTAAATTTTTTAGTGGAAAATATTCTTATGACAATTTGTTTAATTTATTTGTATAGTATGACTTTTTAAGATCCAGCTTAATTAGTTTGTATAATTTAAAAAAGATACCAAAACCCACAAACTTAAAAGCCTGGTGTAAGGGTGCATACCTGCAATCTCAGAACTCTGGGAGGCCAAGGAAGGAGAATCCTAAAATCAAGTCCATTTTAGGCAAGTTCACAAAACCCTGACTCAAAAAATAAAAAATGAGCTGGAGATATAGCTCAGTGAGGTCCCAGCTTTAATCCCTGCTACTAAAAAAAAAAAAGAAATTCAGCAAACTCTAAGTATTTATAATATCTTGATCTAAAATAAACAATGTAACAGCAAATCTAATTAAGTAAATGTATTGTGTAAGCTACACATTAGTTTGCAACTGTGCTGACATGACTTTAACAACCTTTACTTAGATCAAATGGGCGTTTAATAAAAACAAGTAAAACATCAATTAGCCCTTATTCAAAATCAACATAACTATAATTAGCTTTTGGGTACAGTGAATGTGCTCTGACCTATCAGTACTCTGTGATGAGTCCATCACACAAACCTTGACTATTTTTATTTCTAACTGATAGGTAAACTTTTGTCCTGAAAAGAATGTGAACTTCAGTGTGTCTGTGCTGACAACAAATCCTTCTGGCTGAGTAAACATGCAAAGATCACACATGTACAGGACCCAGAAAAACATCCCAATGGTGTCTTTTCCCTGCATAAACCTGGCCACAGAACTCTTTATGATATAACCCACCCACTCACCTTTATTTAGTGACCCAGCCAAGGGGAGCAGGGCAGACACAGACAGGACTTGGCTGAGGCAGGCACAGCTGGGGTTTGATTTAACCCCTTCTGCTGCGTGACTCTGGACACTTCAGGGTCCGAATGACATGTCAGTCTGGTCTCACTGTAACAGCCTAGCAGGCGACACAGCGATGGGCACGCGCATCCACCTGCACAAGTCAGCAGCTGGGACAGATATCCAGACTCAAGGGGAAAAGCCTTCTTTATTCCTGAGTCCCAGCAGAGCTGTGCACATTCACTCGGGAGCCAGGCACAGGGTGGAGTCAGAGAAACACACAGCAGTGTGCAGCAGGAGCATAATGTTCACGAGAGAAAACGTATTTCCTGGTGAAAGCCAAAGTGCTACCAGTGTGGCTACAAATCAAGACCACACAAGAGACTCACAAGAGACTCTCAGAGACTAAGGTTGATCTTAATTTGCATTAAGGGAAAAAAGGAAGAGAAAGTCGATTTTTTAGCTTACTGTAATTAAGAAAACTATAAACTTACCTGCATTATTTGTACTTTTAACATAAGACAAAATACACTGCAAACACTAGAATTGTTAATGTGAAATAGTGTTTTGAAATTCAAACTTGTTTCAGATAACATTAAATTTTTAGCATAAAGTACTGGCTGTCAACTGAGCACCTAAAAGTGCTACCTAAATGTCAAGGAAACAGAAAAGTGACAGGGTGATGAACCAATAACCTGGGAACCTGTGCTTGGCGGTTTTCATGAAATGTAATGTTTACATCTTCCTAAAAATGATCATAAACACCAGCCAAAAGTACTTACAAAGCAGTATGAACTTTTTTCCTTTCTTAGGAAAAAAAGGTTAAAAAGACCTGGAGAATTTCAAGGGTTACAGGTGGGATTCTGAATGTCCCCGAAAAAGTATGTGTTGAAGGTTGATCCCCAACCTACAGTGCCATTAGGAAGTGGTAGAACCTTTAAGAGGCGGAGCCTGGAGGGAGGAAGCTGAGTTGCTGAGGATGTGGCCTTGAAAGGACACTGGCTCCGCCTTTTCCTGTCTCTTTTTGCTTACTGGCCACCAGGAGGTGAGCAGCGTCCTACACCATGATGTGGCCACAGGTCCACAGCAACGGGGCCAAGGGACAATGAACCATGCCTCTGAAACTGAGGGGCAAAATAACCCTTTCCTCCTTAAGCTGACCACCTCAGACATTTTTGCATAGTGACAGAAAGCTTACACACTAGGCTAGAGGCTAGTATTTTTTTTGCATGTGTATTTTTTTAGACAGGGTCTCACTATTCAGTTCAGGCTGGCCTTGAGCTCACTTTGTAGCCCAGGATAGCCTTGAACCCACAACAATCCTCCTGCCTCAGCCTCCCGAGTGCTGGGATTACAGGCGTGAGCCACCACGCCCAGCAAGAGGGTAATACTGACCCACATTTTTAAAGGTTTTTAAGGAAAAACAAACAAACAATAAGATTTTGTTAAAAGCAAAATGCTCTACACCAATTTCTCCCTGAGACAGCTAAACCACTCATAGTACAAGGAAGGACCATGACAACAATTTTACTTTCTTGATGTTTAAAGTTAGGTTTCTTTCCAGCCAGAGGCACAAAGTAAATATTTATAGAGGGACCACCCTTATGTATAGCACCTTGTAGGAGGGGCACGAATGACTAGTGCCTTGTAACCATTTTGGTAAAAAATATTTATAAAACTATGAGCTTTCAGGGCAAGCTTTTTATACTCAGTTACTTCATAAGTCCAGGGAGGTCAACATAAACAAATGTCTTGACTTACCCTTCTGGTGCAGCATTTCAACAATACAGATACTGTTCAACCCAAACCACCCAAAATAAAACCCTAAATTCTCTGAGAGGGAAGCAGTATCTTCCTATAAACTTCTATGGCATTCTATCTCTGTCCTCTTAAGAGTACTTACTTAAGCCCCATCGGTCATTTTAATACATTTGTCACAAAGTACAAAGAACAGCTGTTCTTCTTTCTTTTTAAAATGTCAACACATGCGTGCTCTGCTGTGTAAAGGGACCGTGCTGGTGACTGCATGCGTCCCAGAGGAGAGCAAGGCTGCAGCACTGTCCAGCCTCTTGGGGTCATCAGCCAGAGCTTCTTGCAAGTCATGGGCCTTTCCCAAATTAGGAAAACAACCCTAGGGATACCCTGAAGCCATTAGGAGCTCTTGCACCCGGGTAACAGCTGCTGGCATGGGAAGGGCAAAGAGCTGATCTGTACTGCAGCGGAAGAGAAGGGTCCGAAAATCGGACGTTAAGATTCCAGTTTCCATCAGACCAGTCAGGTTACCCACACACTAGGGCTTCTTAGAGAAGAATAGGCCCGCTATCTACCAGTGCTCACAGCAAGAAAATCGGCCAATACAAACAATAACTTAAGAGCACTCTCCAGAGAACCCACTCCAGGACCCCAGGCCCCTCTACCCTAAGCGACTCCTCCATGCCGCTAAGCACAGAGGGACTCAGGAATACTGCTGTGGAAGGGAAGCTGCCACAGGAGAGAGAAATGACAAGAAAAAGGATCTTGACAGAAACAGGAGACACAGGGGCAGTGCAACAGCACTACAACTCCCAGCAAGTATCCTCCAAGAGTCTAAGAAAACCACCTTAACAAGTAAATAAGTGTTACTATGAACAATTAATCAATAAGAACTTCTGAAATTTAAAAGTTATTGCTAAAATGAAAAAAAAATCAGTAGAAAGTATTCAAAGGTAAGGCCAAAGAAATTTCCAGAATGAAGCTAAGAGGGTGACAGGATAGATAAGACTAAATTCCTTAGTATTTGTCCAAATCAGCTAAAATTTTATGGCCACCCCCCCCACACACACAGATGTTGACAGCAACATTACTCAGAACACTCTAATCTCGCAAGTGGTGGACATGTCCTTCAGTAGTTGAGCAGATAACGAAGCTGTGGCACAGCCACACAATGGACTAATACTCAATGACCATGCACATACAACAGAACATGGATCCACACGACGGAAACAAGCCGTCACACCACGAAAAGGCATGGAGGACAAACACATATTGCTAAGTGAAAGAGGCTACTCTAGATTCTAACTCTACGATGTTCTGAAAAAGGCAAAACTACCTATATGATGTGTAAGTCACTTACCCATTGAGTATTTAGGATCAAATACTCAACACCCACAACTGAGAGGAGGAAAGGTTTGTTTATTTCACAGTTTCTATTTGGTTCAGACCATGGTTTACTGATCATAAGGCAGAAACACACAGTAGAAGGGCGTATGGAGGAAAACTGTTCACCCCATGCAGTCAGGAAGCAGAGAAGGGAGGAGCCAGAGACAAGAACACAGTACACCCTTCCAGCTGGTCCTCAGTGACCACCTCCTGCCAGCCTCCACCTAACAGCACAGCCAGCCCAGAACGCAAACATGGATGAACCCACTGATGAGCATACCTCCTCTTCCCAAACCCTCATCTCTGAATACATGGGGCTTTGGGAGAGTATTTTAGATCCAGATCGTAACAGACAATAAAAAAAAAGATCAGTGGTTGCCAGGGGCCTGGGGAAACGTAAGGAGGGGCAAACATATTGGAGGACAGATGAGTTTTAGGGCAGTGAAACTACTGTGGATGATAGTGTAATGGTGGATACATGACACTAATCTTTCGCCAAAAGCCATAGAAAGGTGCAAAGATGAACTCTTGAGGTAAACTATGGATTTTAGGTTATAATGTATCAATACTGGTTAACCAGTAGTAACAGGTACACCACACTAATACAACATGTTAGTAATATGGGAAATGTCAGCAGGTGGGAAGTCTGTAATCTCTGCTAAATTTTTCTGGAAACCTGGAAAAACTGAAAGAGTCTACTGTCAGATGATGGCACATGTCTATAATCTCTTCTACAGGAAAGGAGGGTATATCTGAGGTCAACCAGGTGTGTTGGTTATGAGCTTACTGCAAGGGGAAACAATACAATACAGGACACATATTTTATAAGATTATTTATAATAGTCACCTAAAGAATGATATACAAGAGAGTGCAGGAAATCTGTTCACACACTAAGACCAAGGAATCTAGCTGATCCCACAGTAAAGTCCTGTATGAGTCCAGCTGAAGACCGAGAGTCCATAACAATGCCTCCCAGGAACCCAATGGAGGCCAAGAGCACATGACACCATCTCACGCAGACCTGTTTCACAGATCTGCTCTGGAAGGTCCAAAGGCTGGCGGTGGAATCTCGAAAGTCTGTGCCAGAGGGATGATAGCTCTGTGCTGGCAGGCTGAGGGATCTACACTGGTGCCAGGAAGCGATGCTCAGAGTAAGAACCAGAGCTCTCCCGAAAGGTACCATAGACATCCTCAGCAACAGTGAGGTTCTGAGCTCCTCCAGTGATCAGGATGGTTGAGTTCCCATCAGGAGAGCCAATGCAGCAAGCTTCTCCAGGCAACTGACAGTGTATCATCTTCCTCTCTGGAGTCAGGAAGCGATGCTCAGAGTGAGGACCAGAGCTCCCCCAAAGTGAACTGAAGCTATTCTCAGTGCCAACAAGGTCCCGAGCTCCTCGGGGGATGAAAACAGCCAAGTTCATTACGAAAGACATCATGGCGAGCTCCTCCAACAGAACCAACAGGTCCCTTACAGCTTCTACAGCTCCAACAGCCTTTCTCGGCTCCCAGCAGCTTCAGCTCTTCTTCTCCAGTTCTGCCTCTTACGCTTTTGGCAGCAGTCCCCAGGCGGGCCTCCCACACCCGGCACCACGCTTACTCAGTTCAGCTGGGGGTTATAAGTTGACCACCAGTGGTCAATCCACTACATCAGGCAACAGAGCAAGATTGTCTCTCAGAAAAAAAGAGGTTTGGGCATGTAGCTCAGTGGTAGAGCACCCTTGAGTTCAGTCCTCATTACCTCCCAAGAAAGTCTATTATATTAAAATAAATTCTAGCTGGGTTTACCATAAAAACTGACAAGCAGATCCTGAAACTCACACAGAAATGCAGGAGATCCAGAGCAGCGAAAATAATCTTGGAAAAGAACAAAGCTGGAAAATGTGTGGTTCCTGATTACTAACGGCATCAGCAGCTACAGTGACCGAGGCAGTACAGTGCTAGTGTGAAGACCAACATACAGACCAATGGAATGGGACTTCTTAGCTCAGAAACAAACCTTGACATTCACGGTCAGATGACTGAATAAGGTTTCAGTATAACGCAAAAGGGAAAGAAAGTGGTGCAGGGACAACAGACTAACGATACAACAAAGAAAGGAGTTGGGTCCCTGTCTCACAATACACACAAGAGCCAAGCCTAACTGGTCAAAATAGAGGAATCCAAAAGGCTGCAGACACAGCTGGCAGTAGAGCACTTGCTTGGCCTGTGTGAGCTTCTGCGTCAAATGCCCATACTGGAAAAAGATCGGCACAGGCTCTGAATAGACGCTTCATCCTATTCAAATGTCCTATCAGCCACAAGGGAAGAGCTAGGGGTGATGTTAAACATTTCCAAAACGAAGAAGTAACGGACAAAGTCCGTAAAAACCACATCAGCCTTCACACTAGCAGTGTGGAATGCTAGCAGATGACAGAAAAATACCTTCCAGATTCCGGGGGAAGAATTTACCATAGAAGTCCGTGTTCCCACAAACCAGCAGCCAGGAACGAGGTGAGAAAACACGCAGGGCCCAGAAAGCCTGCTTCCCGCACAGCCTATCCTAGGGAGCTGCTCAAGGACACGCTAGAACAAAATGAGGGAAAGAATTTAAAAGAGCAAGATACGAAAAGTCACTCTGAGACAGGGGAGCCACAGCTGAGTCTGGGGTCAGCAACAACAAAAGCGCATCTGGGAGGCAAAAAGGGTCAACAGCAATGACCTGCTGATGCGAGATAAAGCAAGATGGTTAGCAACTCGAGAAAGCCAAAGGTGTTCAGGGATGGAAAGGTCATCTGACTCGTGACAAGACAGCCACTCTCTGTGTAATGACTTAACCCAAACATGGTTCCCTGTGCACTGGGACACACCTGTAACTGTGGTGTGGCAGATCCAAGTACACTCACAAAACAGAGACCGCATGAACCCCGGCATCAGCGCACGTGGGCCTGGGGGTCCCCCCCTACTGCAAGGTGAGGGGCGTGCTGGGACACCGAGACACAGGCTCGCCTGTTCCAGGCCAGGTGCGGGAGGTGCAGACCTGATTCAGCTGCAGCCAGTGGGTTCCAGAGCTTGTGCTCTTTCTGTTAATTACCCGGGGCCACCCCTCTGAACACAGGTGTCACTGACTGTGAGAGCCTGAAAGGAGAAGTCCAGGAAACAGCCTTTCCCCACAGGTGTGTGCAGTCCGTGGCAAGTTGAGTCAGAAGCAGAAAATGCTAAAGGCAGCATTCACAGATGTTAAGGAAGTGGATTTCTTCCCTTTCAAGACTTTCAGGGCGATGACCCACAGCAGGTTCCCGGGATGCCCCAGACATCTGCAGCCCCAATAAGCCTTCTCTTTTTCAGAGTCCCTAAAGAAATGCATTGCTCTTTTTAAAACTAACATTATACTGTGAAGCCAGACGCGGGGGCACACATCTATAATCCTAGCACTCAGGAGACTGAGGCGGGAGGGTCATTTTGAGTTCAAGGCCAGCCTGGATGACATATACTGTCTCAAAAAACTCCAAACAACTCTAGCATTTCCCAAAGTAAAGGGAGTTGTAAAAGGGAAGGGTGGAGCTATTAATTCTCTCTGCCTACATTAGAATCAAGAGGTGGCGTGTCTCGTTGATAGGAGAGAACGGAAAGGCTCAATGTGTTGCAGAAGCAGAAAGGTAACTAAGAGATAAACACGGAACAGCGAGCCAGCTGGCAGCCAGGTGGGAAAGGCAGTGAGCCGGGCCGTATCCATTAGGCCCCAAAGCAGCTTGAGACAGCTCGTAACTACAGCTGATAAATGACAAAACAGCAACAGAGGTATGTGACTTTGCTCCGTGGCTACCAAGCACTCGCAGAAGTGAGCACAGAAGCCATGAGCAGACATGAGAAGTGGCTCTCCCTACGTGCCAGGAGAAACAAGAAGTAGGTCAAGAGCTGTTTTGCCTTCTCTATTCAGCTAACACTCACCATTATTCTGGCTGTAAGAAAGTAGAAGCATGGACTCAGGCCCACTGGCTTCTCCCCTTGCAAGGGCAAGGATGTCCCAGGCAGCCAGATCCCATGCCATGGGTATGCGGCAGGCCGCATTCTCTCAGGCGGCCGCCACATTCTCTCCCTCCATGTGCTCCCTGCAGAGGTGAGGCCAACCTAGATGCAGCCCACCTGAAGCTGAGTGGCCCCGTGAGTACAGCGGTAGTGCCGTGTCTTTTTTCCAGCAAGGTCACTTCTCAGGGAGGGCGTCAGGGGACCAGCTGCTTCCTAGGCCCACCCTGAAGACACTGCTTTGGGAACCTAGGGCCAGGATGAGAGAAATTTGGCCACTCTGAAACTGCCTGTTGGGGAGATCATACAGAAAGCAGGGACCTGGGGAGGGCAAGAACAAGGAGACCCATACAGTGTCCAAGGGAGCGAAGAGGAAGGGACATGGGAAGAACCTTCCTGGCTTAATTGTTAGCTTATTAGGGAGCCTCCAGATTCTCAGCACTCAGGACAGCAGCCACCAGTCACATGTAGCTGTTATAGCAGCCTTACATATAAGAGCTAAATCTTGCAAACGGCTCATGTGTCCACCAACAGATGAATGGATAAGGAAAATGTGGTATTCACACAATGGAGCACTACTCTGCCATAAAGGACAAACTTGAGTCATTTGTAGGAAAATGGATGCATACTGAGACCATAAGGCTAAGCAAAATAAATCAGACACATAAGCTTAAATATCACATGGCTTCTCTTATATGAGAAGCCCAAAATATTAAAAAAAGATCCATAATAGGAAATGGCTCTTTTGCAAATGGAAAGGGGACCAAGTGATGGAATGAGGAGAGAGGGAAGAGAAGGAGACATAAAAAAAAAGAATGAAGATGTGCTATGTACATGCACCAACTTCCAGACGAATGTAATCATTACAAACATGGACTAATATAAAATTTTAATTGCAAAAAAATCATTAATTGAAATTGAGAACAATGAAGCTGGGCATGGTGGCACACACCTGTAAGACCAGCACTGAGGAGGCTGAGGCAGGAGGATCGATACAAGTTCAAGGCCAGTCTGTACTGCAAAGTGAGTTTAAGACCAGCCAGAATTGCATCATGAAACCCTGTCTCAAAAAGACAAAAAAATAAATAAATATAAAATAGATACTCTTTAAAACCACAACATTTTAAATAAAGTATAATTTTTATTTATAAAATTTAAATTAAATTTAAATTAAATTTTATTTATAAAATTTAAATGTTTTTATTATAACAGAGAGAAATTATACCCTTGTAAAATCAAAAAGTAATATGAAGCTGGGTGTGTTGGTACATACCTGTAATCCCAGCATTTCAAGAGGTGAAGCCAGACGATGACGAACTGAGTTCAGCAAGACTGTGTCTCAAAATAAAAAGGGCTGAGGACATAGCTCAGTGTTAAGGCTATGGGTTCAATTTCCACAAGGGGAAGAAACAAACAAAAAATCCCCAACAATAAAAAGCAAAAATACCTTGGGTTTCAAGTCAAGGGTCACCGACCTGGTATCTGGCATCAGTTTGCAGTGCAGAGCAGGTGAGTAACAGGGGAAGCAATGGGAGCCTCTCCCTACCACTCAAATTACAGCCTGAATTTTTTTTTTTTTTTTTGGTACGGGGACTTGAACTCACAATCTCACGCTTGCCAGGCAGGCACTTGCTCCACTGAGCTATGTCCCTGCCCCTTACAGCCTGAATTCTGCCTCCTACCAGATCAGCAGCAGTTTAGATCCTCATAAGACCATGAACCTTACTGCAAACTTCACATGTGAAGGATCTATAATGTGCGTTCCTAATGATCAGAAGTAGAGCTGAGATGGGGATGCTAGCACTGGGAGAGGCTGCAAACAGATTGATACAGCAGAGAGGTACACAGAGATCATCATAAATGACTGCTTGCAGAGGCATAAAAATACTATCAGTGAGTGGCAAGAGACACTCATTATCCAGTAGCAGGCTGTAAGTTAAAATCCAACTTCAGAAAAAGTCACCACCAACAGCACATCTAGGTAAAACAGAATGGAACACAAAATTTGCTTATTCATATGACATAATCAACCTACTCAGTAAATTCTACCTGTCAGTTCAGGGGAGAATGATACTGTGATCAACTCATCAGATAATGCGGATGAACTTAAAGCCAAACTGTAATTATGGGGGCAACAAATGAACAATGGAAGCAGAGATTTTGAAGGAGATGAACCAGGGCCTCTCTTCTCCTGGATGGTCCATGATCATTTGTCTTCTCCCATAAGAGTTTGAGCTTTATTTCCCAACCACAAAACACCCCCACACTGGGAAAGAATGGATCCATTACTCACTTGTGAATACACCAGGTAAATCAACTTTGTTCATGCAAGAAGAGCATCAGTGCATTGAGGTTACAATGATAGTGGTATGCTGGAGACCACTTCAGATCTCCATATGTTCTGGATTAAAGTCAAGGCAGAATATCCTGAGATTACCCCAAAAGCACTAAAAAGTCTGCTTCCACTCCCAACATCCTATCTTTGTGAAGCAGGGTTTTCTGCAGCAGTGACAGCAACCAAAACAAGATTGTGGAGTCACTGTCTAATTGCAAGAAAAAAAGTCCAGAGGTCCCATAGATTCTACATTATGGTGAGTTGTATAATCATTTCATTATATATTACAATATACTAATAGAAATAAAGTGCACAATAAATGTAAAGCACTTGAATTATCCCAAACTACCTGCTCTCACTGTCCATTAAGCAACTGTCTTTACAAAACCAGTCACTGGTGCCGAAATACTGGGGAGCCTCTGAATTAAGTGAATTTCCATCTATAGATAAATACAGCAAAGGTCATGAGGTTTTAATTTATTAATGAATAATGAAGCGGCAATGGAATAACCCCGGAAGTAGCATAGATTTCCTATCTGGTCACAGCACAGCTGTACCTCAGAAGCAGATGCCAGACCCACAGCCAGCACATGCCCAAGTAGACATGCTAGACTGCAATGTCCATGTATAGAATAAGATGACCAAAGAATTACTGCTAATTTTAAAATTGTTATATTGATCTAATAGCTTTGCATTGAGGAGTTCTTATCTATTAGAGACACGTATTAGAATTATGGGTAAAACACAATAAAGGATGGCCTTGAAGTTAAAATATATCTAGGGTAGATGGTGTGCAAGACTATAGATGAAGTAAGGGTATCTTTGAGTTAGTGACTGAGCTACCTACCGAGTTCATTATACTCTCCTCTGTTCATATTTGAAAATATCCATAAAAGAAAGTATAAAAGCAACCTATCAACAATCTTTCCTAGTTATTTGAAATGCGAAGTGAAGGTTATCAGACTATGAGATGGTATCTTAATTTCTCATTGCTGGGACAAAATACTTGACACGCACAAGTTAAAGGAGAAAAGATTTATCTCAGCTCACAGTTTGTAGGAGTTTTAGTCCATAGTTGGCTGGTTCCAAGGCAGGGCAGCGTGGCAGGGTAGGCAGGAAGCAGCAACAGCAGAGAGCCTTTTATCCCAACCAGGCTACCAGTCTGTTGCTTGGTGCCACCCACACCCAGTGTTAAGGCTACGGGTTCAACTCGTAGTACCTCCCATTACCCACATCCAGAACTGTGCTAAAAGAATCAGCGGACTAATTTAGTCATCTCACACCCTAGATCCAGCCGCCTCTAAAAAGCTCCACCTGTGAGTGCATGAGACTTTGGGGTGGTACATCTAGATACAAGCCATAACAGATGGGAACAACCAGAATATGAATTCTTAATAAAAAGAACCAAAATGTCAGAAATAAGCACAAAATGCTTTTGGTCTACCAAAATAATTATGACTCTAGTAGATGCAATTACCTACAAGTGAGGATTACAGTCAAGAGTTAGCTGACTCATGCCTCAGACAGAATGCCAATACAGGCTGAGTGCCTCTAATCCAAAATTTCAAAATGAAATGCTCTAAAATCCAAATCTTTTTGAGTACCAACATGATGTCACTGTGGAAATTCTGCACTTGATCTCATCTGATGAGTCTCAGGCAAAATGTAAGCACTGCATACAACCACGCTCAAAGTATGTGTATGAAGTGGATACAAGACATACATGAATTCTCCATTCAGATTTGGATACCATCCCAAGATGCAAATATTCCAAAATCTGAAAAAGTCCAAAATCTGAAACACATCTTGGCCCTAATCATTTAAGCAAGTGGTAACCAACTCGTATGTGTGGTTACTTTTTAGCCCACAGCCAGTAACTAGAAGGCAGGCTGATAGAGGAGAGCTTATAGATGGTCAAACAGGATGGAAAATGAGAAACTGGCTATAGAAGACACGAAGTTTGCCACTAATTATCCCAACTTCAAGGAGAGGAACGACCAGCATGTCTAGTACAAAGGCCATGAGCTTTGGAGGCAGAGTCAAATTCCAGATACTTACTTGCTACATGAACCTGACCAAACTGCCTAACCTCACTGTTCTCTTTGGCGAAATGAAAAGCAAGGCTGGCTAGAACTCAGTAGGCTTGCACTGGTGGCTGAAAGGGCCATCATTTTTAACTTTCTCAGAAGCTGATTTTGTAATCTCAGCCAACAACTTGCCTGCAACTTGTGAGAGACCCTGAGCCAGAACAACTCACGTGAATGGCTCCCCAAAAGCTTTAAAGGATAATGTTCACTGCATTAAGTCACTACAGTTTTGGAATAATTTGTTACACAACAACAGTACAGGAAGACATTATTCTTAAGGTGCAATTGCCTGTTAATTGGCTGGTTAGTTTTTTCTAAATATATATAATCATTAAGACTCTGCTCTGGTCTGCGTGGTAGCACACACCTGTAATCCCAGCACTCGAGAGGCTGAGGCAGGAGGATCATTTCGAAGGCCAGCCTGAACTGCATAGCGAGACTCTGTCTCCAAAAGATAAAAAAAAAAAAAAAAAAAGTAAAAATTTAAAATTTTTTTAAAAAAGAAAAGACTGTGTAAGCTAGATCACACAAGGAAATTCTTCAATTCATCTGAACAGAGTGCTTCTCACCTCAGAGTAGCACGCGGGATACAAAGCAGGGCACTACATTTCAGCATGGAGGGTCCCGCATCTGACGACGGAGGTAAAAATCCAGAGTGCACTGCGATTCAGTACCTCAGGGTCCGAGGTTAGGCAGCTAAACGCTCAGGCTGTAACCTACACTTTACACACACCCTCTGCACCTGAGCGCTCCATACCGCGCAACACGCGTTCACAGTTCCTACCGGACGCAGTCCCACCTGGATGAGGCACTTGCTCACGTCGCTAGCGCACAATGCTTTGTTGCAGCTCAGAGACCCGGGAAGCCACAAGAACATCAGCCCGGCCAGCATCAGCACGGCGACACAGTGCGACTTCATGATTCTCCCACCAAGATGATCGGAAACTCCCAGCAAGCTGGACACACACACGAACCAACTTTAAGTCAAATGCAAGTGGGAGGGGGAAACGAGGCAAAAAACATACACCGACACATAAACCGCGACTGTTTGTGTACAAGACTGAATGATTATTCAACTTTAACTTTAGGTCCGTTATTATTCAGCTTTGAACCCTTATGAAAACCATTTGAACCCTTATGAAAACCACCGATACTATAATTTTAAAACGCTTTCTGCAGGTGTGTCTGAGGCCAAACACTCTTCAACACCAAACTATGCCCCAAGCTCAATCATGTAATTATTGGACTTGCGGAAATTCTTCTCATGATTATTTATGGCTATTTCATTTTGTCTGTTAATAGAACACAGAGGCTCAAAGAGAGGAGTCCATAGTCACTCCTTAAATAATGAGCCAGTAACAACGGGGGACATCTAATTATTAATTGCATTAATAACTGGGTAATTTATTAAACGCGAAGTTATCCTTTTAATTTGTATATGCCTCAAAGTTATTAAGAAGATATTACAGTAAAAAAAAAAAAAACCGGCACAAATTCTGGCAGGGGTTAAATAGCCAACGTGGGGATTCACCTTTTACAGCGGAAGATTCAACTTCTCGATGTTAAACACCCCCTCGTACAGCCAATTAAAAAAACTTCCCAGGAGGGGGCAGAGGTCGGCCCGCGGCCTCCGCGCGGGCGTCAGGTTCCGGGCGCGGGAAGGAGGCGGCTCCGCAGGGCGAACCCACCCCATTGCCCGCGCCTCTCGCCGCAGCCCGAGCCCTGGGCCCGCGGCTCAGCGCCGCTCGCACCCACCGAGGCCAGGGCGGGCGCCGAACCCGCACCGGCCGGAACCGGAACCGGCTCTCAGCAGCACCTCGAGAGCCGGGCCTCCCCGCCTCGCCGGCCCGCGGCCGCGCGCACGGCTCCCACACGGCCAGGGCCCGGTGGGACGACGCTGCTGCGGCCGCCGGGAAAGCCACTCGGTCGCGCGGGGACACTGGGCCCGGCCTTGGCCCCGCAGGCCCCGCCCGCCGCCCCGCCGAACAGGCCCGACCCGCTCGCCCGCTCACCGCCGCACCCTCCCGGTGCCCGCGTCGTCGAGACAGGCCAGGCCGCGTCCCAGCCGCGCTACGCCGCGCCAGCGAGCCCCGCGCGGAAAAGACACAAGCGTGCCGCGGCCTCCGCCCTCGGCCACGCCCGCACCCGCCGCTGGGGAGACGCGTCCCGCCCACGGGCCCACAGGCTACGCCCGCTCTCGGCCACGCCCACCCTCGTGACACGCCCACGGCAGGTCGGCGGGCCTTGCACCCAAAGGCCACGCCCCCCTCCGCCTGCTGAGCGGAGCAGACCGGCACTCGCAAGAACTTGCTCTTTAAGCAAAATTCCGGGGTGAGTAGGTCGACAGAACCCAGAGCACTAGACGGTCCATGAGGGCCCTTCCCCTGGGAAGTGATGACCTAATGTTAGAACTTTAAGGCAGCAGAGCCTGAGCTTTCCCTTCCTGCGTCTGCTTTGGAAGGAAACTGAAGAGCCGCTAGCAAGGGACGATCGCATCGCGATGGTGGTGCACCACACAGGAAGCAAAAAAGTGCATGCTTTAAAAATCATTTTGAGGGGCTGGGGATATAGCTCAGTGGAATAAGCGCTTGCCTGGCAAGAGCAGGGTCCTGAGTTCGATCCCCAGTACCGCAAAAAAAAAAAAATTAAATTAAAAAAAAATAAAAATCATTTTGAGCCGGGCATGGTGGCGCACGCTTGTAATCCCAGCACTTGAGAGGCTGAGGCAGGAGGATCATTGTGAGTTCAAGACCCGCGGGGGCTACAAAGTGAGCACAAGGCCAGCCTGAACTGCGTAGGGAAACCCTGCCTCAAAAACAAAACAAACAAACAAAAAGCAACTTAAAAATAATCCCAAGAAAAAATGACTAAGGGTATCCGGGCATGGTGGTGCATGCCTGTTATCTCAGCACTCGAGGCTGGAGCAGGACCGTAAGTTCAAGTCCAGCTGGGGCCACTTAGTGATTTATCGAGAGAGACCCTGTCTCAAAATTAAGAAGGGCTGAGGATGCTGCTCAGAGAGAAGGCCTTGGGGTCAGTACCCATACCGCAAGAATACATGAGTCCATACATGCATACACATTTTTAAAAATAAGGATGTGCACAAATTTAACTTTCAGGATCTTCCTCTACGTCTTACTGCTTTGTGGAATTACGGTATTCCAAATCGATAGACCAATTCAGACTTAAATAAATGACACTGTAAAGCTGGGCTGGGGCTCCATGGAGAATGCTTACCCTTTACTGGTGAGGCCCCTCAGCCAAAAAAATGAAAAGGCGTAGACCAGAAAGTATCAGATTTTCGGATTTAGAACCCTCCACACTCTTAAAAATTATAGAAGGTTTTGGCAGGGGCTTTGGGTATGCTCCACCATCAATACTTTGAAATTAAACTGAGGCACATAAAAAGTATCTATTATTTCATTTAAAAGTAACAATGAACCTGTGATATGGAAACCTAAATAACATTTTATGAAAACTAAGTGTATATTTCACA
Organism: Dinomys branickii; assembly: GCA_004027595.1. Classification (NCBI taxonomy): domain Eukaryota; kingdom Metazoa; phylum Chordata; class Mammalia; order Rodentia; family Dinomyidae; genus Dinomys; species Dinomys branickii. Next base: position 96,070 of record PVLD010005432.1, on the reverse strand, counting down.
ATAAAACAATGTTCAGAGTAGCACAGTTTCAGATTTGTTCTTTTCCATTAATGTCAAGCAGTAGAAGACAGTTTTATTTCCTAGCTGTTTATCTGTATTCAAACTGCTCAGTAGCCAGGGATATAGCTCAGAGGCACAAGCGCCTGCCTGGCAAGTGTGAGGTCTTGATTTTGATTCCTGGTACCAAAAACAAACAAACAGAAAACCAAATTGCTCAGTAGCATGGGCTCTGCAGCCTCCAGGAAACCTTAGTGTACGCTTGTGAAAGAATCCGAGTGGTAAACCCAAATAATATCTTATGTTAAAATAATAACTTTGAGCTCATGACTCCCTCCAAAAAAGGACCTGGAAACCCTCGGGGGTTCACAGACCACACTTTGCAAATTCACACTGCGGGTGAGTATTGTTGACCTGGAAAGACATGCGTGGCCTATGAACATTTTATAGTAGTGAACATGTTTTTAGAACGGTTCATTTGTCAAGTTGTACATATGGTTACTTGAAAGGTCTGGAAAGTAGTGGTATTGTCAGGATTGTCTCAATGAGATGGAGTGGTGTTTACTGTTGACCACGTTTTCTCCTCTTGCATGTTTGCATTTTCTGATGCATTTTTGTGTGGTTTTTTTTTTTTTTTTTTGGTGGTGGTACCGGGAATTGAACTCATGACCCCATGCTTGTAAGGCAAGCAAATGTGCCACTGAGCTATCTCCCCAGCCCAGTGTGTGTTTCATTTTGGTAATAAGAAAAAAATAGTTATTTTAAAATGACATTAAATAGGCTGGGGTGATAGCTCAGTGGCACAAGCACCTGCCTGGCAAATCCAAGCCCCTAAGTTTGATTCCTGGTTCAAAAAAAGAAAAGACACTAAAAATCCTTTGACAGGCCCCAGGGGATCAAATGATGGCCAGTTAAGGCCTCAAGTCCCTGTCAAGTGACTCCAGACCCCCAGCTGACCTTTGGGAATTCAGAGCTACAGGAGCCACTGTAGGCTGTTTCTTTCACCAGGAGCCTCTGACTGTTGCCAAGGAGCCAGTCTTACGGTACCAAAGGCTTCTTTATAGGGTTTGAAGACAAGTCAAAGGATCAAGTCACCATCCTTCATCCAGACAGAGATGCTTCCAGGGGCTGAGACTCTGGCTGTATTAGTTAACTAAAGCTGTATTAGTAACAAACTACCACATGAGCAGCTGAAAACATCACAGACCCGTTCTTAACAGTTGTGGAGTCAGAGGTCCTAAGCTCAGGTTGTGTGTAGGACCTCCTTCCTTCTGGGGTTCTGGGGAGCAAATTGTCACCTTCCTTGTAGGTCTCTAAGGGTCTCCTCATCCCTCAGCTTGCGGCCTGCCTCTGCAGTAGGCTTGCGCACTTTCACACCAGTACCTCCCTCCTCCTCCCCACTTCTCCCAGAGCCACTCCCACCTCTCTGAGTGGTCAGACTGAGTCCTTCCCTGTGCAGGGTGGGAGATAAGGGTCTAGACTCAGTCTTCTGCATGTGGAAGGCCAGTTTTCCGGGCACCACTTATTAAAGAGACTGTCTTTCTTCCAGGACATGTTTTTGGTCTCTTTTGTCAAAGATCAAATAGCTGAATGTGCTTGGAGTTTTTTAGCATCCTGTGTTCTGTTCCATTGATCCTTGTGTCTGTTTTTGTGCCAGTACCATGCTGGTTTTATTATTTGTTTGTTTGTTTATTTGAATCACTATAGGCTTGTAATGTAACTTCAAGTCAGGCCTTGTGATGCCTCCTGCTTTGCTCTTGTTACTCAGGATTGCTTTTGCTATTGTGAGTCTCTTCTGGTTCCATATGAATTTTAAGATTGTTTTCTCTAGTTCTTTGAAGAATGTTGATATTTTGATTGGGATTGCATTAAATCTGTATATCAATTTTGGGAGCATAACCATTTTGACTATATTGGTTCTGCCTATCCAAGAACAAGGGATATCTTTACATTTTCCTGATGTCCTCTTTGATTTCCTTTTTCTGAACACTGCTCAGAGCCATTTCATAGTGGTCTCCATCAGGTTATTTATTTGGGCTTGCTATTTTTGTGATATGGACACTCATAAGTATAAACTCTCCTAGCACTGCTTTCATTGTGTCCCATAAGTTTTGGTTTGTGGCAGTGGCATTATTGTGTAGTTCTAGAAACTATATTGATTTCTTTCTTCATTTATTCTGTAACCCATTGTTTAAAAGAGTATTGTTTAGTTTCCATGCACTTGCATAATTTCTTGTGTAGAAGGACATTCCATAGCTTACCTTCCAATGTATTACCTACATGGGACTTTGAGCCTGACTACACCGTATGATTGTTTGATTCTGGAAGAAGACTAGCAAAAGCATTAGTGTGAAAGGTCGTATAATGAAAGCAGGACCTTAGTCCCTATGGAAAGCCTCTGGGACAGCACCAGATGCTTTGCTGAGATATGTCCAAAGGATTGGTAACATGACAGCTGGCTAAGTGAAAGCTCAGTTCCTGGGATAATGAAGCTGCATTGCCCTCGCTAATCCTGTTAATGACCCCTCCCATTTCCCCTGTCCCTGTCTTTTGTGAGAATCCCGATAAAAGGCTAAAGAAAAGTATAACTGAAGCTTCCGTCCCGGAGGCTGTAGCCTGTGGAGAAGGACATTCTTTGATTAGAAAGCACTGAGGACACATAATGATGTGTTTATTAAAATGAACTGAAACCTTTCACGAGAAGATAAGAATCCGTGGATTAAGGAACTGTGTATGATTATCAAGTTGACCAGGGGTGGATTGACAGCTGACGGTCAACCTGAGATCCCTGGCTGAGCTGAGTGAGTGCGGTGCTGGGTGTGGGAGGCCACCTGGAGACTGTTGTCAGCAGCGTGGGAGGCAGAATTGGAGAAGGATAAGCTTTAATTAGTAAAACGTTTGGTGTCTGCCCATTTGTACAATCTACACCTTTGGTTCTGGCTCAGTGAAAGGGACTGAGATTGGTAATCAGGGCGGCAGTCCCAGAGACCGTGAGCCCCTTGGTCCCAGACTTTTGCCTCTCTTGCTTTTCTTGTCGCTTACTTTTCTTTACGTCCTCGAGTACCTCGCTCTTTGGTTCTGTCACTGTAGATAGAATGACAGTGGCCCCCTGATCTCATAACTCTGTCTCTTGTGTTTTTCTTTTCATCTGGCACACCTTGTTCTCTGGACCTGTCACCCCACACAAAAACCGACCTATGACTTACATTGGCACTGGAACGGGGACCTGAGAATGAAAGTAGTCCTCAAGACTTCAGAAAGGGAATTCAGTTCCCAGCAGACCAGAGAAGAGTGGATGGGTCGGTAAGCCCGGTCTCCAGGATTGTTTCATCAGGGTTTCATCTCCGGGATTGTTTCACCAGGTTCTAAAAACTTTGTTGAAGAGCTTGGGGGTAAAGGTGAAACCACAGTCTTTTTTAGAATTGTTTGTTTTGATATGAAAACATTGTTACTGGTTTGAACCAAAGGGAGATAACGTTTTAAATTTAAAGCAATGGAGATTTGTTATGAAGGCTTTGAAATGTGCTTATCAGTGAGGGAGTCCTATTCCTTTACATGTTTGGTCCTTGGGTAATTTGAAAACCTTGGCTTTAGAGCCCATGCACTCTGAATCAGGAGATCTTGCAGGACATGAAAAATGAAAATGGCGAAGACTGCTCTGATTCTGAATCGGATGATCGTTTACCTGAAACTCTACCGCTTCAGGGGCAGGGACCAATTACAGAGGATGGAGGAGGGTATGGATCTTTTGGAAATCTCTCTGCTACATTAAAACCTACCTTACCCAAAACTGACCATAAGAAAAGGAAGTCAGATTTTCCTCCACCTCCCTCTTTTGTCTCTCAAGCATATCCCGTACAGCCTTAAGCCCTAATATATGGTAAGTCTAACCTTTTATAAGTTAACTGTTCAAAAACCATTACCCATGATTACAGTTATGAAGGCTTTTTCCCAAGCCAAACAGGAAGGTGATTTGGATGCATGTAAGGTTTTTGCTATGTACCCAGTTACAATTACTGAACTACCAGGTGATCAGGAAAATTCCCGAGGTTATATTCGATATAACCACGCTTCCTTATCTTTAAAACTATTAAAGAATTGAAGCAGGCTTGTGTTTTATACGTTCTCCTTATACCTTTGGGTTGATTTCAGGGCTAGCTCCATCTGAACACTTACTTCCATGAGATTGGGAAATGACTAGATGCACAGTTCTCAGTTCATCTGAATTCCTTCCATTTAAAACTTGGAGAGATGAGGCCGAGTTAATGGCCTGCTGCAACGCCCATGCCAAGCCACCAGCTCCTATTTCTGCAGACCAACTCATGGGCTCTGGTGATTGTTCTGGCGTTAATCAGCAGGTAGCATATGATGATGATGCAATTGTCCAGACGAGAACATGTCGCCTCCAAGCATGGGAAAAAATTGCTTCTCCTGGCCAAACTGTTCCCTCCATGGTTAAGTCATTCAAAGTGCTAATGAACCTTATGTAGAATTTATAGCTAGATTCAAAGAAGTATTTCAAAAAACAATGTTACAGTCTGCTTTGAGAGAATTATTATTATGAATGTTATCTTATGATAATGCTAATTCAGAATGTAAAAAGGTCTTATGGCCAGTGAAATATCAGGACACCGCTTTAGATGAGTATATAAAAGCTTGTCAGGATATAGGGTTAGAAACTTTTGGGCTGGGGATATAGCTCAGTGGCATAAGTGCCTACGTGGCAAGCACGAGGTCCTGAGTTTGATTCCTGGTACCAAAAAAAAAAAAAAAAGCAGGATTACAAACTTGTAAAGTGGGATTGCTTGCAGCCACTTTAAAAGGAAACAACTCTTACACACCAAAGAATGTCAAATGCTTTGGGTGCTACAAAAATAGGGTATATGAAAAAGGAATGTACATCAGGAAAACAAAGAACTGAGTACGAGACAGAACAAAAATCTAATACTTCAGAAAACCCTTTACATGCTAAGGACTGTCCTGGATGTCAGAAAGGACGGCACTGGGTTAATCAGTGTCAATCAAACTACGGCATTCCTTTGATACCACAGGGAAGCTTCAGTTTGGACCCAGCCCAGGGTAGAGGCTGGACAATGCAGGGAGTCATCAGGCCTTTCCGGTCAGCAGTGGCTACGACCAGGCTGAAGCACAGTGGTCTCTTTGCCACCACTAGCAGTAGTGCAGCACCGGATAGCCTTTCCCTGGAAAATGTTGTTATCCCCTGCTTCAGGAGTTCAAAAACATAGAACTGGGATTTGTGGGCCTCTCCCTGAAGGAGCTGTCGGTTTGCTTGTAGGAAGAGATAGTTTGACTTCTAAAGGCTAAATAACCCTTAGTTATTGTGGGCTGATCAGGCTGCAATCTCTCAAGTGAGTGGATGGTGAAGGCTTAAATAAACGAGACAACTGGAATGATTTCAGGGCTCCAGGAGGGTGCAACTCTCTTACAGCTTCAACACTCTCTGAGTTTAGACAAAGACCTCTCTGGGAAGCCCATATTTATTTGGTTTACAAACAAAAGAGGGTGATACTCAAAAAAACCATGGGAATCTGAATAGGATTTGGGAAACGCTTTAAGGACTTCTCCGAGTAATACACTCTGTTAATTTAGGAGAACTCTGTTATCTCCAGAAGGCCGTCTCCGCAGGAGTGAGGTGCCCGCAGCTGCAGTCTTCTGTAAGGTAACTGAGGTTGGAGCCGGAGCCCTCAGCTGTGGCCTTATCTTGTCCTCTGAGACTTCGTAACTTCACAGGCCAGTACAGGCCTCAGCATGACCAGCCACTCACAGAGCTTTACTTACTATATGAGTCCACTGTTCATCTTTAGACAAGGCAACTAAGCTTCAGACAACGCACAAATAAACATGGAAAGCCAATTGGTTAATACTGAATCCTATTCAGAGCCCCTTCATAGTGGTTTCTAACAAAAAGGGGTTGTAGAAGATAATTATATAGCTGTAAATGGGGGTGATAGACTCTGAGTGTAAAGATGAGATTCAAGTTATTACACAGACCTTACAACCATATCAAACTGAAGCAGATCGTATAGCCCAATCATTGCTGCTTCCGTATATAAAAGGTCATGCTGCTGCCACAGAGCGTATGGGGAGTTTTGGAAGCACGGGGAAAGAAGATTTTTTGGCAAACTTTTACAGCGGATAAAAGACCTCAGTTACAGCTAAAAACGGAAAAATTTTTATGGGATTGGTAGACATGGGAGATGTGACTATAATTTCCTGACAACACTGCCCTACACTTTGGCCTACCATGGAGGTTTTCTCTGGTGTTGGAACAACGATGGATGCTTACCAAAGCATTAACATTCTTGAAATTTCTGGTCCAGAAGGACAAACAGGTACTTTAAAACCACATGTTGCTGATATAGCAGTGAATTTATGGGGAAGGGATTTGTTGATGCAGTGGGGAGCGTATGTGAACATTCCACATGTATCATCTCAGGCAGAGAATATGATGGCCCAAATGCGTTATAGTCCTTGTAAAGTTAAAAGTTGTATATAAGCTCCTGTAATTTCCAAAGAGACATGAAATTGAGGATATACAAATTTAGGATAGAGGGCTTCATTTTACCTTTAAAATGCTTACTAATAAGCCAATTTGGGTTGAGCAGTGGCCTCTTCCAAAAGAAAAATTAGAAGCCCTAGGGTCATTAGTACAAGAAATTGTCAGAAGGGCATACTGAGTAATGTACTAGCCCCTGGAATTCCCTTGTGTTTGTTATTAAAAAGAAATCAGGTAAACGGAGAATGCTGACAGGTCTTAGCAAAATTAATGGGGTTATTCAACCCATGGGTCCATTACAGCCTGGACTACCCTCCCCTGTCATGATACCTAAGAATTGGAAGTTAATTGCTGTAGACCTTAAAGATTTGTTTTTTTACCATCCTTTACAGCCGGCTGGTAGAGAAAAATTTGCATCTACTCTACCTACTTTTAATAACCAGGAGGCAGTAAAAAGATACCACTGAAATGTACTCCCTCAAGGAATGCTAAATAGTCCAATGCTCTGCCAATATTATGTTAATAAACCTTTAGAATTATTTTGAAAGATTCCCAGATGCTCTGATTATTCACTATATAGATGATACTCTTTTTACTGCTAGCTCAGAAAAATACTTTTAGGAAAAGTTCTGTGTAGCTAAGCAGTTGTTGATCAACTTTGGCTTGCAGATAGCCCCAGATAAAATTCAGACCAACTATCTTATTACTTATTTAGGTAATTTCTTCAAAGACAGCATGTAATTCCCCCCCAAATCAGTATTTGTAGAGATCAGCTTCTCACCCTTCATGATTTTTAAAGACTTTTAGGAGACATTAATTGGTTACAACCTTCCTTAGGCATTCCTACCTGTGCTTTACAGCATCTTTTTAGTACTCTTAAAGGGAACCCAGCATAGATAACCCTTGCTGCCTTTTAACAGAAGGAGAAAAGGAATTAGCCTGGGTAGAACAGTGTATAAGTCAAGCTCAAGTAACCCATGTAGATTCATCCAAATTAGTTATATTCTTAATTTTTCCATCATTTCATTCTCCTATAGCTATATTATGGCAAGAAGAAGCAGTTTGAAAGTGGATTTTTCTTCCACACAAGGAACGGAAGCAGATCACTACTTATATAGATAAGACAGGCTTAATTGTGTTTAAAGGTTGAATCAGGAAAAGACCCTGAATCTATTGTTTTTTTCCTTGACAAAACAGCAGGTAGGGCTGGAGGTAGAGCTCAGTGGGCTAAGTGCTTGCCGCTGAGCACTAGGGCCCTGAGTTCGATCCCCGGTCCCGGAAAAAAAAAAAAAAAAAAACAGCAGGTAGATCAGGCATTACAAAGGAGCAAACAGTGGCAAATTAGGCTTGCTGACTATATGGGAAAGATAGACAATCATTTTCCTAATTCTAAATTTTTATAGTTTTTTAAATGGCATAATTGGATTTTACCTAAAATTGTACATTCTGAATCTATACCTGAAGCAGATACATATTATACTGATGGTAGCAGAAATGAAAAAGCTGAATATGTAGGAAGAATTTCAAGTGTGGCATAATCCTTTTCATTCTGCACAAAGAGCAGAACTTTAGGCAGTTACCCAACTTTTATTAGATGTTCCAGAGTCTATTAATGTTGTTACAGACTCTTAATATGCATGGTTCATAGTTACTCATATATAAACAGCTACTTTGTGAAATGATAATGATCTTGATCAATTTTTCTGCCAACTGCAAATTTATATTCCTAATAGAGATTTTCCTATTTTCATAACTCATGTTCATTCTCATTCACACCTTCCCAGTGACATGGTTAAATATAATAATGAAGTTGATCAACTTGTTGCTCTTTCTTCACCAGATTCTTTAGCCAGTCAATTTCATACTTTAACTCATGTAAATACCAAAGGTTTATGTCAAAAATTTCCTCAACTTTCATTCAACAAGCTTTCAAAATCACTTTATCTTGTCCTCTTTGCAGAATGCTTAATAATCCTACTTTTTGGCCTGAAACAAATCCTACAGGCTTGCAAAGTAATGAGTCGTGGCAAGTGGATGTAACACATATTCCTGCTTTTGGGAAACTTGGATCTATATATGTTGTTGTTGACATATTCTGACTTTATATGGCCTCTGCACTATGGGGAGAAAAATTTATCCATATTAAAAATAATTTGTTAGAGTGTTTTGCTATTATAGGCAAACCTAAAACAATCAAAACCGACAAGGGACCTGCTTATGTGTCCCATTCCTGTGAACAATTCTGTGCCTTGTGAGATGTTAATCATTGTACCAGCATTCCATACAATCCTCACGGACAAGGTATGGTTAAAAGGGCACATGCTCCTCTTAAATTTATGTTAGCAAAACAAAAAGGGGGAGATAGGGATAGAAACTCACTACGTCAATTATTACATGAAGTCCTATTCAGTTTAAGTTTTGGGGATATTAGTAAAGATTTATCTACTAGAGCAGCAGAAAAATTTTGAGCCATTATTAAGGGGCTGGTAGAATGGATAGGGCAACCTATCTTTTAGAAAGATAGTCACACAGGACGATGGAAAGAGGTATCGTTCAAACTCTTGTTAATTTCTAGCTTCATTGCACTATGACCTGATAGTATACATGGTCTAATTTTAATTCTTTCGCATAGACTTAAGTTTGCTTTGTTGGCTATGATGTGATCTATTTTGGAGAAAGTTCCACGTGCTGCTGTGAAGAATGTGTATTCTATTGTTGGGTGGAGCACTGTAGATATCTCTTAAGTCCATTTGTTCGAAAGGTTTTGTTCAACTCATGTTTCTTTGTTGATTTTTTGACTAGTTGATCTATTTGTGATAGGGGGGTATTCAGGTCCCCCACTATAATTGTGTTATGTTTATCTGATCTTTTATGACCAGTATTACTTGTTTTCTTTATTTATTTTGGGGCAGGTTTTGAGACAGCCTTGCTGTGCAGTTCAGGCTGGCCTTGAACTCTTATGTAGCCCTGGCTGGCCTCAAACGCATGGTGATCCTGTGTCAACCTCCCAAGTGCTGGGATTACAAGCATGCCCCACCATGCCCAGCTTTTACTTGTTTTATTAAGTTGGGTTAAATTATGTTCCTTTTATATAATACAACTTTGAATTTTTCTTGATCCATTCTGCTAATTGGAGTCTTTTGATTGGGGAATTGTGACCATTCACATTGAGAGTCACTGCTGATATGTATTGATTGACATTCCCGTCACTGCCTTGTTTTCTCATTGCCGTTCCCCGCTCTTTCCCTTCCGCTGAACTCTTCACTCTACCCAGTGTGTTCGCAGTACCAGATCTTTTGTCACTGTTAGCTTGATTGTCCCTTTCTAGAGTGTCCTCAAGGATCTTCTGAAGTGCTGGTTTGGTGGTAATGAATTTTCTTAGGTGCTCTTTACCATGAGAATGTCTTACTTCTCCATCAATTCTGAAAGATAGTTTTGGAGTGAGCATGTATCAGCCTTGGAAATTGTTTTCTTTTAGGGTGAAACACTTCACTCCTAGCTCTCCTGGCCTTAAGGTTTGTGTTGAGAAGTCTGCTGTAATTCTAATGGGTTTACCTTTATATATGCTTTGCTGCTTTTCTGTAACCACTTTTAAGATTTTGTCCTTTATTGGACCTCCAGGGTTTTGGCTATCATGTGTCATGGACAGGTTCTTTTCTGATTGTGGCTATTTGGGGTTCTATGTGCCTCACTTATCTGTTAAATTCTTTTCCTTTATGTGGAACGTTTTCTGCTATTATTTCAGTAAACAGGATTTCTTTTGCCGTTTGTACTGTCTTCTGATTTTTCACTAATTTCAATTAATCTTAGTCTTCCTCATATCATATAGGAGCTGTTGAATTCATTTTTCATGTCCGCTTGTTGTTTATATCTCACATTAATTGGTCACACTGAAGATAGCCCTGTCTTCCAGTTCTGACTAGGGTTAGGGAACGAGGGAATAAAAAGAGTAAAATTTGAAAATTCATCAGTGGGATATGAGAAGGAAGTCAGAAAAGTGAGATGGGGTCAATCCTACTGAGGAGCAGAAGGAAAACAGTATGAGAGAACAATTGATGGAAAGAACAAACGAGGAAAATATTTTAAAAAGAAAAAAGAGAGCAATGTACAGGAAGTAAAAGAAGAGAGTGAAGTTGAAAGAGGAAAAGAGAAAAGGAGAGAAAAGAAACTAAAAGAGAAAAACTGTCAAAAAAGAGGGGAAAAATCCCAATAACCCAGTGAAGGAAACAGAAAAACAAAAAATAGAAAACCAAGAAAAACTTGAGTCCAGGAAAAAAAAAATCCTGTTTTTGAATGGTGGCTCCTACCCAGTATCTGCAGCCTTAGAGTCCTAGCTTTCTCTGCCTAGCTTTGGGGCCTGGTTGCTCCCTGAGGACGGAGGACCTGTGTCCTTTCTAGTCTGAGTGCGCACTTTGGAGGAGGGTCTGTGTCTGGCCTGCTCTGTCTGCGGTGGCTTCCTGTTTGTCTCTCATTCAGTCAGTCACTGGGGTCCCTAAAGTTGCTGGCCAGGTCTGGACTTTTCCCTGGGTCTTCTGGATTCCAGGCTTACCTACTCCGCCCAGATGTTGTCCACATCCGGGGTCAGGTCCATTGGTTAGTTTGTGTCTCTGCTGCTCTGTGCCAAGGAAAATCCAGATGTAGAACTGGCATGGAGTTGGTGCCCTGTGTCTGTGGGTGCTGCAGGTGGGGTGCACCTGCTTGCTGGATAATTGCCTGTCATAGCTACACAAACAGACTTGTTTGCCAGTTCCATTTTATCTTTTACTTCTAGTCTGTTATTGTTTTTTCCTGACCATGGATCATAATTTTCTGCTTCTTTGCCTCCCCAATCATTCTCGACTGGATACCAGCACTCAGAAATTTTCCATTTTTGGTTGGGTTTTCTTTAGCAATGGTGGATTTGTTTCTGTTATGCAATTAAGTTAGTTGGAACCAGTTTGATCATTTTGAAGTTACTTTCTGAAACTTCTAGAGAGGCCATTTTGGTTCAGTTCAGGATTCCGAATGACATCCTCTGATTTTTCATGGCAGAGAAGCTGGGAGAATCTGGGGCTGTGGATCATTCCTCTTGGCAATGATAGTGCTGTGAATAATCCAGAATATCGTTTCCCAGAGAGAAGCAGCTAATGGCTGCGGCATTCTGAATGATATTAGACTCAGAAGCTCCGGCATTCAGCTGGAGTTCTGAAGGCGGTGGTCCCCATCTGCTTGCCCCCTCTACCACTGTTACACAAGCTAGACTGGGAAAGCACGTCCCCCGCTGCCAGGGAGGCTGAAAGGCAAGGACCTCTTGGTGTCAAAGAGGCTGCTCAGCACTGGATGAGCATTTCTCTGAGGAACAAAGGGAATGGAACGACTGCTGGGAGGAGGATGTGGTTTTAATGTCGAGGAATCAACCTAATTCCCAGTTTAAAGCAAGAAAAGGAATGTCAGTTCCAAGGTATTTACCAGAACACTTTTTCTATAATAATGAAAATTTTATAAGGTAACTCAATAGCAAGGATAACCTGGTAAATAATGGCGTGTGTGCATGATAAGCGTTCTGTATGACAGAGGCTGAGGTGCAGTAGAGCTCCACCGTGAGCGGGCAGATAAAAACGTCTGACAGTCTTTTATTTTTATTCATTTATTCATTTATTCATTTATTTTGCAGTACTGGGGATTGAACTCAGGACCTTGTGCTTGCTAGGCAGGTACTTATTCCACTGAGCTATATCCCCAGCCCCTGACAGTCTTTTAGAAGGGGAGCTGTCCCACCACGGCCGCTGCTCGCCGCTCACGGCCAGGGCGGGCGCGGGCTCCTCCTGGCCGGTTCCAAAGGCGCAGGGATCACCGAGGAGCCGCCGTGCCAGGGTGGAGGCCGTGCCAGGGTGGAGGCCGCGCCGTGGGGAGGCCTCAGTGGCTTAGGGCTGTCTGCCGCGCCTTTCCCGAGCTGCAGGGCGGAGGAGGAAGTGAGGAACCCGCCCGCAGAAGTCCTGGGCCGCCCGCGGCAGCACGGACCTGTGGCGCGTGCCACCGTCCCAGGAAGCGAGGAGCGGTGACAGAGAGCGCAGCGCCGAGGCGCGGCGGCCGCGAGGTCAGCTTGGGGAGCGAGCGCCAGTGCGCAGCCGCAGAACCCAGCCTGGTTGGGCGCTGTGTGGGCCTACGGGACCGGGACCGCACGGAGCAGGCCCAGGCGGGAGTGCACCGCTGGGAGTCAACGCTTAGACTTACCCAAACTATTTTTTCTTTGTCCTTTTGAGACAGGGTTTCGCTGTGCAGTTCAGGCTGGTCTTGCGCTCACTTTGTAGCTCAGACTGGTCTCGAACTCGCAACGATCCTCCTGCTTCAGCCTCCCGAGTGCTGGGATTACAGGTATGAGCCCTCTACCGCACTGTTAACATTTTTCTTTCCCAGTACTCATGTGAGGACGGATTTTCTTCCATACAAGGGGACCACAGCGCACTGAATGCAACAATGGGAGGGAATGCATTTTTACAGTGTTCACATTCGGAAGGTTTTTAAAGACATGGGATACTCTGATAACTACTTTGACACTTTCCACTCACACCAACAGCTGTCCCAAGCCGGCTGAGCGCAGGTGGCTGCGCAGACGCTGTGAGAACGCACAAGTGCCAGCCCAGCACACATACGCGCGTGTGAGCTGGCTGAACGTGTGGACCCAGGCTGAAGCTGCTGTGACAGTTCAGACATTGTCTGTCTCCTAAAGGCCACCTGTAGGCCTGGGCTTTCTTGTGACAGCCCATCTGGCCAAAGAGTGTCAGGAGCTCAACCACGCGTGGAGAGCACTGCACGAGCCGGGAAGAGGGGTCAGGTCGGGAAGGGGTTTCTAAACTTCCCTGGCTAATCACGCAAAGCTTTGCAGACATGGCGCCGGGAGAGGCAAAAGTGACGCTGTACTTACCTGGTCGCCTCCTTTTTAATTAAAGAAAAAGACTTTTGAGGGACGTTATGACACTACACACTGAGAAAAATCAGTATCCGCGTGGAAGTGTTTTACAGTGAGCAAACTAAGGAGGGCCTGGTAGGGCATGAACTGTAAAGTTTAGCAGAGTACAGAGGTGCACACCCAGCTGCTAGGAAAACGGAGATAAACGGATTTCAAGTTTGCCCGAACAACTTAGTGAGGTACTATTTTAAGAAAAAAAAAAAAAAAGTGAGAAAATCCATCAATAAAAATGGACAGGCAAGCCCTACTAGATAAAAACATCCATGATGCTTGTAACTAACAAAAGACTTTTATGCAAAATAAAGGATTCTTACACATCAATACAGGGACAATACAATAATAAGCAAAATAACAGGACTTTTCAAAAGTGAGATGTGCAGATATTCAGTACGCTGCATGTCATAGCTGTGTCTGGATGTACCCCCACAGCCTCATGCAGTCATGGGGTGGGCTTCGAGTTTTTGATTGACCCACGGTCCAATGCTGGGGTTATGGGTGGGAGTGCTACACACACCATGGGGCAGGTAATTTGCATACAATGTAAGGGAGGAAAGAGACTTGCTCTCCCCGCTGCTGCCACTCCCTTTTGCTTCTGTCCCGTTGTTGTCTTCCTGCTGCCATGAACTGTGGCCCTCTGCCATGTGCCACCCTGCCTTGGAGACAGCCAAGATGGACTGAAAACTCCACAAACTGTGAGCTAAATAAACCTTTCCTTCCTTAATTTTGGGTGTCAGGTGTTGTGTCTCAGCAATGAGCTAAAAGTAACTGAGACAGTTATGCCGAACCTCATTAATCACTGGATGAATACACATGGAAGCTGCAAAGTACCGAGGTACATGCCCAGGAGAATGGCTGATGTTGACTGAAGATGGCAAGTTTTCCTCTTGTGGTACTGGGTGTGCTAAGAGAGTTGTTCCCCGAGTGCTAACACTGGCCCAATAATACAGAATACTTGTGTTGGGAAGGACTCAGAGCACCTAGACCTCTGCTGTCTCGTTAGTAGGAGCACAAAATGGTAGTCACCTCTGAGAACTCATTTCTAATAAACACAAACTTACTGTGACCTGTATCTGGCAGTTATGTCCCCAGGAGAATTTTTTAAAAATCTCCACAACAGAGGTTGCATATGTTTGTAGGTTTATTCGTAATAGCCCCAAACTGTGAACAATCCAACTGCTACCAATGAGAACACATTTGCACAATCTCCCACTACTCATTAATGAATTACTACTCACTGCTGATATATGCAACATGGATAAATTCCAAAACCTTGCTAAGAAACCAGGTGCACACAGTATGCACTGTGTGACTCCGCCTGCATGTTTAGGGTGCAGCGAAGACTCGGTAAAAAGCACCCACCTTGCAGCCGCTTCTGAGCGCATTCACTGAGGCATGAGGGGACTTTCTGGAGTGACAGAGGAGATTCTTAGCGTCTTGATTTGGGTGATGGGAATGTGAGTTAATATTAGCCAAAGAAGGATCTTACCAAACAGATCTGGACAATGTTATTAGAACAACTGAAAAATCTGAAGGTACTTATTTTTAAAATGGAAAAAGATGTTTACCTAAAAGCTTTTTATCTTCTACTTTAGTTGGATATGGCTTCCAGGTTTTTTAAAAAATGGGTTAAGGAGTCATTTAATACTCACAAATTTCTTAAATTTGCTGAGTAAAGAAACTGATTTTGTAAGCAAAAGCCTATTGAGGGTACCAATGTATCTGTATGAGCCAGGTATGGTGGTGCATGCCTCTAAACTTGGTACCCCTGGAGGCTGAGGCAGAAAGTTGAGCCCAGTCTGGGCAACTTGGTGACTTAGCAAGACACTGTCTCAAAATAAAAATATAAAAAGGGCTGGGGCTGTGGCTCAGTGTGAAGGTCCTCTATTCAATCTTCAGTACCAACACTTTAAAAAATATATATATATATACACACACACACACATATTCTGATGGAGAGCTTGCACATGTACAAAAGTTCTATTGTAGATATTGTATAGCATTAAATCACTGGAAAACCTAATCTTTCTATTGTGTATTTGGCTTATTTTTATGCTAATACTTGTAATTCTAGATACTTTGTTTTAGCCGCCAATTGGGACTAATGAATTTAGTTTACTTTATTCACCACCATTTCTTTTACGAATCCTGATTCTCGTGACTGGAAATATCCTAAGTGACTATTTCTATGGATTCTTGACACCCTATTTTAGCACAAAGAAGACTCCCAAGCAGATGTGAAAGAACTGCAGGATATTCTAAACACTAACCTTCACACACACCTTTCCAAAGATCAGTATCTCTGCAATCATCTTTTGCCTCAAATGTTTGACATGATTTTTTTAAAAAGGCAAGTATGTCTTCTTGAAGCCTACAAAGTAAGGACTCTATCATGAATCTTTTTTTTTTTTCTTTTTGAGACAGGGTCTCACTATGCAGTTCAGGCTGGTCTTGAACTCACTTTGTAGCCCTGCCTCAGCCTCCTGAATGCTGGGATTACAGGCATGCACCACCATGCCTGGCTCTTCTATCATGAGTCTTAAGCCCATTTCTTACCTATAAAAATTTGGCATTTATGTATCAGTATATCAGAGATAATCCATTTACACTATACTTGATGTCTAGAATAACTATAATACTTAAGCCCCATTAAAATGAGTTTCATGGGATTTTGGTTGTGATTTAGTCATGAAATTTGCAATGTTATCTACTACTTGATCATTTATTTGTGAGATCTCTATTGAATAATCTGAACGTGAAAGGCATTTAATTCTTCATAGGTTTTCTCAGTATGGTTGTTTCTGCAATTTTGCCAGCTACCCAAGTAAACATTAGGATTTGGCTTACAGTTATATACAAGTGGAAAATAAAAAACATTTACCACACATTTCACTCTTCAATTTTTTCTATAAAAATATAACTCTTTATTAAATAACATGCACAAATATCAACTAGTCATTTATTAAACAGGTACGATTTAGAACAAGATTTAATGTAATACAAATCCTTAGGTACAATTTAGTATCTTGTTCATGATATTTGAATAGCTTAAAAAGAATCACTGATTAAACTGACCATCTTTTATTTTTCTTTCAAAATCCACATCTCTTAGGCATACACCAAGTTTTTCCCCAGTATTTCAGAGCATAGTACCTTTAGCATCAGAGCCCTGAACCACTTACTTGACTGCGCATTTCCAAGGAGAGGACAGAGCTCCTGGAGGCAGGTGTGCTGGTACCCATGTCTGTATAGAGGTGTCTAAGGAAGCAAAAGCCTCTGGAGCTCCAGCTACTGAGGTGCCTGGGAAGCCGGCAGGGGCTGTGGTGAATCCCACAGTGCGGGAGAGTCCTGGGCACCAGCTTCCTGCGCACTCACGTGCTTCTCCATAGGCCCTGGCGCTGCTTGGACCATTGCAACAAAATGCTCTAGACATTGACCTCTGTCTTATTTCCTACTACATCAATCCTCAATAACCTGGCTTTTAATTTTTAATGATCTGCCACACAATCCCATCACATTTCCTTTTAAGCAAAAGTATAAACAAACTTTGCATTAAGTTTTTCATATTAAAAAGTATTGCTTTTATAAATTAGCTTTTAATGTTCCCAGCCTCAATAACTTAACTTCAACAAAACCAGTGCTTCAGAATCTACCCTGCCTTTCTGGCCACATGTGTCCAATAAAAAAGGCCAAATCTCTTACCTAAATTTCTAAAGAAAACTACATCCAACCTTTATAATAAAGTCCTTGCACTGTGTGTTTTCACATGTGCTGCTTTATTGCGCATGCCAAGTATAGTAAGAAGGGAAATAGAAATCGATGTAAAGATGCAAAAATCCCTAAGCTTAATATGCACCTTTGCACTGAAAGACTTCTACATTCTGACCTGTTAGCTGGGGTTTCCAACTTGCAAGCTAAATTTAAATGTTCTATTCTTTATACACTTGAACTTTATCTGAATGGAAAACACCCAGTATTTCATAATTCAAGAAAGCACTGTGGAAAGTTTGGTAAATTTTATATCATAGACTTGTGATGGATTTTTACACTAGCCTTCCTTTTAAACTGTTTTGCAAATTCAATCCCAGGTTTTAGACCTGAGCTACTCCTGAAAATTTAATCTAGATCATATCATAGGAGAAAAGACTTTTTCTAAGTATAATGCTAATTATTTTATTATAAAACAGAATACCAAATCTTAATTATAAATTTTGCAGATTATATGATTTGCTTCTTGATACGAGGAAAAATACAACATAGTAATCATTTTTTCATAAACATTTCAGAGACTGATTGGAATATTCCTAAATCTTTTACTTATTCTGACTACCAAATATCTTTTTTAAGTACTCAGTTTTTATATTAAAAGTGCAAAGGCTATTAAGCTTAAAACATTAAATTTAAGCAATGTAAAAAAAGTTTTACAATGATTTAACATGACCAATAAAATTTATTAAACATATTTACATATATTCACAAACTCTTTCATAGATGAGTATTAAAATAGACATTTACAATTTCAGAATTTTCATTCAAAGGCATTTTTTGTTTGTTTTTGTTCCAGGGGAAACAGGCTCTACGCTGAGAAGAGAAAGAGCTGTTTCTCTGCATGACTAATTCTAAGCGGGTGCCACACAGGAAGCCACAGCATCTATCACAGGAGACTGGTATGGAACCCCTCACACTGTTCCAGGCATCAACTATGGACAGAGTTAGATCACAGGCTGCATGCAGTACAACTCCGTTACAGGCTTTACAGGGATGGCGATGGAAACACGCTAACGCAAACTCACGCATGCCTTAGAGAAGTGTCACTACCTGAACACACGGCTATTACACACCATACAAACTACAACTTTGGTCCAATAAAACATTAGACAAAACAGTTTTACAGTTTTTTTGTACAAGTTTTGACTATCAATCCCTTTGTATACATTTGACAATTAATTACAAGATGTACATTTGCACAATATGTATAAAATAAGTTATTAAAAAGGAAGACAATATTAAAACTTCCAAAAGTAAACTGTACATTTAATTTACAGATATAATAAACTGAAGAAATTTTGTGCCAAGTTTTTCTTCCATGTTAGAAACTATTTGGTAGGAAGTGAATCTTTTCTTTTACTGACACGTTTAATAAAATGTGAAAGAAATTCAAATACTAGTGGTTATCTTGTTATTTAAGAGCGCTAACAACTCCCAGCGCTGTTAGCAGATGATCTCAACTTTTCAAATATCTCATCTCCTCAAATATCTCCTTATTAGAGTGCTCTAATGCAATAGTTTCCTTTCACCAATATAAATAATAGTTTTGTTAGAAACTGTGTTTGGACCAAAGATCCAAAATATTTCTCTCCATTTCTTATAAAGTGACAGTGTTCACCACACAGCCGGCTTCACCCCTCCCCGGCCAGCTGTCAAGGCATCACTCGGTGTGTGTCAGAGCAGCTTCTGCAGTTTGGGGTGCGCGAGTCGGCCGGGGGCGCTGTCACAGGGAGCGGCTGCTATATGGGAGTCAACTCAAAGTCGTCATTGACATCTACAAGGGGGACGTAGAACTCCTGGATTTCGTAAATGCTGATAGATTTATAGGTGGCAGGATCAAGTTCCTGGAGTTTGAGCTGCCATTCTAACCTCTGAACGGCATTTAAAGCCGCAGCTTCATGTTGTTGCCTCATTAAAAGACAGGTCTATTTAGAAGAAGAGAGAGTTATTTCATTATTCTGCTGTATTTGCTTTGTTTAAAAACAGCCCAATCTACAGCTCCCTTAGGGACTAAAACAGATGCATTAGGGTCTAGTTCTGCTGTGCCCTGCTCTTTTCAACACGCCGACTATTTCTGGGTCTTTTCATCTCACAAGCTCTGACTTGAAAACATCCTTTCAAATTATGAGATTTCAAATAATCAAAGGGATCACAAAAGCTAGGGTGAAATGACTACTTTTCTTTTTCTTTTCTTTGTGGTTCCTGGGGATAGAACCCAGGGCCCCACACAGATCAGGCAAGCACTCTATCCACCAGACCACATCCCCAGACCTTTACATGTTTAGTCTTGAGACACAGCTTGCCAATTTGCCCGGAGAGGCCTGAGTGTTGTGACTCTCCTGGCTCAGTCTCCCTTGTGGCTGGGATTATATGCATGTACCACACTGTAGCCAGCTCAAATATTCTTCTTTACAGATGTGCAAAATATATACCTTCTCTTACCATTCTCCATGTCACAGTGAAAACCACGTAGATACACTAGATATTAAGCAGAAGACCCACACTGAAAAGGGCCCCGCCTGCAGTAGTTTGATCTTTTATATTGCCTTAGTCCTTACAATGGACCTGCAGTCTTTATTTCCCTTCAGCTTTTCAACTGTGCTCCTGTGTGAAAATTCATGACTAACCAATAACTCCTCTCCTGATTACTTTTCCCTAGATGAGCAGTAGTTTCTGTGTAGAAAGGGGGAAACATTCAATTAAACTGACTTCTAAACATACATACCTTTAATTTGTCAAATTTATCATCCACATCCTGCAACCAAGACATGAACTGTCTTGCATTAAAGCGATCCCTCACCGAAGTTTTACTGTCATCAGACTGAAAGAGGTTAGATGTAGTTAGACACTGTAACACAATAAACAACTTTAAAAATCTGTCAACACAATGCCTTTTACTATATATGCCCCCTTGTTAGAGGGAGAGATGTTTTGAAGATAAATTTGATAAAGCTTTGTTTCCATGTCTAGTGTATACAGTGGTTATTAGAACTCTCTGGATGCTGTTTTTGTGATTAACTAAATAGAATTCCATTGCTCTGTGAGTCAAAGATGTTTCTCAAAAAGGCAGAAAAGATGTTTTCTCAAAAAGGCACATATGAAATATGTGCCTGTGACATCCTTACTACAGTAAAATGATTTCAGATTTAATTTAAAGTTTGCTATGTGTAAGGGAAAAAGTGTCAAGGTGGGAGACAGCTGGCTTTCAGCTCTCTGTTTCTATTCTCTAGGCGAGGAAGAGCACCTCTTCACACTGGGAGAACTGCAGATATCCCGAGGAAGCACTCCCTCCAGCACCAAGCACTCCTTCCGTGACCACATGACTAGCGAGTGGCCCATAACCACACTCCTTGCATTCTTAGCAACCATCGCCACTTCCGTGGCCCTTAAAAAGACGATGTGCTGCGTTTCCTGGTGGAATCCCTCTCTCTCATTTTACGAAGTGCGCTTAAAAAGGAAGGAATTATGAGAGGAGAGGCAAGCTGCCTTGCTGAGGAGGATGCTCTCTGGCACAGGAAGCCAGCCTATTCCTCAGCCCTGCTGTCAAAGTCAGCCTACAACATGGTCCAGGACTCACCAGGTGTTTTCAGGGTGACTTTCTCTGTTAAGATAGCAAGTCCCGGGGGGCTGGGGATATAGCTCAGTGGAATAAGCGTCTGCCTAAGATAGCAAGTCCCACAGGTTGGTATCTCACCAGCCTTAACATCAGTGTGAAACCGGGTGGTCCGGGTCACTAAGGAAAGTCAGGGCAGGTCACCAAAACCCCTTTAGGGTGCAACACTTATACTGTGGACTTGTGGTAGGGACAGTAAAAGCAAGTCTTGGGTAGAAATCCCAGAAAAGTGGACATAATCTAAAGCAGTAATTTCTTCACATTAATATGAAAAACACTTTCCTCAAGAGAATGAGTGAGTTTATCAGCCCTTTGATTATTAGGCTGGTTGTGGCCCAGGCTTGTTTATTCTCTAATTTTGGAACTATTCTGAGTTCACTGGGAAAACTCACTGAAGTTTTAAACTTCTTTTTAAATATCAGGAGGCTAAGCATTCCTCACTCTGCTCTATTTCACTACCAATAGGTTTCCTTCTTTTAAAAAAGCCCCACTCATTTATTTCTATTTTGGGGCTGGGGCGATAGCTCAGTGGCAAGTACAAGGTCCTGAGTTCAATTCCCAGTACAAAAAGAAAAAAAAGAGTTCTATTTCTGTTTTGGTGCTGGGGTTGAATGCAGGTCCCTCAAGGGTGTGAGGCAAGTTGTTCCACCATGGAGCTACTCTCAGCCCTACCAAGATGTCTCCTTCTGTCTCACACCTTACACGGAATCACTTCATGTTCTGGCCAGCCGTTTCCCACCTCCACTTCTAGCTCTGCTGTGGGTCTGTTCTTCTCTTTGTATATCTTTTGTCATTCTATTTAGTTTAGAAGGAGAAAGAAACAAGTACATTTACTCATCCATTTTGAACTAGTTTTTTATTTTTGTTTTCTTTTTTGAGACACAGTCTATGTAGTTCAGCTGGCCTTGAACTTGCAGCAATCCTCCTGCCTCAGCCTCCTCAGTCCTGTATTACAGGCATGTGCCACTGTGCCCGGCTTGACTACTTACCCTTGCAGCTTGATTTATAAACCCCCTAGTTTAGTCTGTAGCAACAGTTCAATTGTTAACTTCCATTAAAGCCATCCATTCTTCCTTTCAAAATCTTTAAATATGGAAATTCTAGAAAGTCCCTCACAACCTCTCTAGTACTTATTCCCTTAGCTCTCTGTTAAGATCCTGTTATTTAATGGCCCTTTAGATAACCCTAAATACTTCCTTAGGGAATAAAACAGTATGTTTAAGCTGAAATCTGACCTAGTTCAATTTCCTCTTCTCATAGATTAGAAAAATAAAGCCAAGGGAAGGCTAGGTATCTTTCTCTGAAATACCCTCTGTCCTTTACATTACAGGTCTATTTTAAAATAGCCTCTTCTGATCTATTACTGGGTGACAATCTTTTATTGCCTGTACTTAAAAATCTTAATCCATTAAATGTTTGTCTTTTGATCAGTGAATTTCTTTCTGGCTTTTTTTTCTTGTGGAAGGCCTTCTAGCTGCCTGAAGATCAGAACAGTAAATATAAGCATCTACTTCAGAAATAAATGACTGGCTAGCGTAAAGACACTATCTTAAAATCATGCATTTTTGTGATTATCTGCTTTTATGATATGAACTAGAAGCCTGAGGACCACTTCTTCTGCAAGGTGTGCTTCTCCTCCTACCTTTTCTTTTGTGGTGCAGAGCATGGAACCCAGGGCTCACGCTTGCCAGCCAAGTGCTCTACCCCTGAGCTACATCCCCAGCCCTTTTATTTACTTGGAAACGAGCTTGCTCAGTTGCTCAAGGTGGCCTTAATCTTCTGATCCTCCTGCCTCAGCTTCCTGAGTAGCTGGGATTCCAGGCATGTGCCACCACATCCTGTTTCCTTTGAGCTTCAATGACTGTTCAGCTTTCTTGTATAGAAATATGATTTTAAAAATAACCAGGTTGCATTTTCTGGAGCACACTGAACATATGAGCAACACTTTACCTGAGAGTCCAAGGGTACATTGTATACTTCTGCATCCAGTAAGACAGTACAAGCACTGAATGGTAGTGTTTGATTTGCCAATGTTCTTGCAGCTCGGTAATGAACTCGTAGAACTTCCTGTTCATTGGACACAATCAGTTTTTCCTAATTGAAAAAAGAATTACAAATATGTAATTCAGTAACTTATTTTTAAACAAATACTGAAGAACAAATATGTTCTTCAGTAACTTATTTTTAAAATAATATAAAATGATGTAAAATATGCTAACTAATGAGTAGCTTTTTCTTCACAGTAGACTTGAGAAATTTAAACATGCCTAATGTTATAAAAGTGTACATATATTTTCTTTCCAAAATCTGGTTTTTAAAAACTGTTTTAAAGTTTTGTATGGTGGCTTTCAGCATATTCATCAAGGTGTTCAGTCATCACTGTCCACCTCCAGAACATTTCATCGCACCAAAGACTTCACACCCACCAGCTCTTCCCTTTCCCCACCTCTTGGCAACCAGTACTCTCTATCTTTTGTCTTTATGGTTTTACTGGCTCTGAACATTTACTGTAACTATTAGAAAGCCATATAGTATGTGGTCTTTGGTGACTAGTTGATCTTACTCGGTATAGTTTTCAAGGCTGACCCATGTGGCAAGTCTTGGCACTCGTTCCTTTCTATACAGAATGCCGTATTTTGTTTAGCTATTCAACTGATCATGCGGGTTTGTAAAGCAGCAGAATATGCCACCTCAAAATACGCCTCTCTGGCATTAGGATTATCTTGAGCTGAAGTCACCTGAGACACAGCAGGTACAAGAGCACTCTGACCTCTCCTTCCAGAAAACAGGAGATGGAACTGCTATGTGAAGAATGTCCTCTCATCAGGGAGGAAACCTTCCTATTACCACACACACACAGTTAAGGCCAAGTGAACTCTGGACAAACAGACGCTGCTAAAATAACCTTCTGTTTCCCTTAGCTTTCTTCATCCAACCTAGCATAAAAGCCAGGCTTGGCCACTCCGTGAGTCTTTCACTGCTTGTGAGGGTAAGTCATGCCAAACCTACATGAAAGCGTAGATCTGTATGCTTCTCTCTTATTCACCTGCCTGTCAGTTTAATTCTCAGGCCCAAGAAGAGGACCTGAGAGGGCACAGGTAATGCTTTGCCTCCTGTACGGTCATTATCTTTTTAGGCCAATTACAAAACCTGCTGCTCAGAGCATTTATTCTCAAGTTTGTGTTTAGACACTTGCACTTCTCTCGGGTGAAGTGGAGCCAGAAGTGAAACAACTGAGGTATGGGATCTGGCTAACTTGATGGAGAAAGTTTTCTATAGCAGCCTGTATCATTTCATGTGATATAGGCTGCTACAGTATATCTTTATTTTTTGGGGGTACTGGGAATTGAACTCAGGACCCTGTGCTTGCCAGGCAGCCACTTGTGCTGCTGAGCTGTATCCCCAGCCCTAGGCTGCTACAGTAATGTGTAATGGTTCCAGTATTCTGTAAGGGTTCCATTTTTTTAAACACCCTTCCCAGTGCTTGCTATTATCTGTCTTTTTCATTCTAACATGTGAGGAGTGGTACCTCCCTATGGTGAACAGATTGCCTTCTACAATGAACACTGTCATAGAAATAAACAGGCCGCACACTTGTATTAACTACTTATAAACCTCTGGTCATCACAATAAACCCTACTTTAATGAAATGAGCAAACTTCTAATTTAGCAGAAGGGGAATTCCAGAGGCCCAGCTGCACATATGCATTGTGCGATCTGGCAGTAAAGTGTAATTAAACATCAACGGGGGTTGGGGACACAGCTCAATGGTGGAGCACTCCCCTAGGTTGTATGCGGCCTTGGGTTCTATCCCAGTACCACAGGAATACAAAACAGGGATAACCCTGGGACCTGCAGCTGCCAGGATGAGCAGGGGCTCCAGAACCCCAGGTGCATGATGCTCACTGCCATGCTACTGGCCTCCACAGCATCACGTCGTGGGTGTGTTTCATCTTCTTTCTCCTTGGTACCATGTTCCCTCTTTTCCCTGCACAGGACAAGGCCTTCGGTCTTCCTTTGCCAGAGAACACAAGCAGCTTTATGCCAAACATGTGTCACTGTGTTGTAATGGTTATTTTGGCAAATAATATATAGCCCTAGATAATTTAATTTTTATGTGATAAATGATACTCAAGAGCTAAGTCTAATGTTTATGACTTATTAAGTACATGGTTATACAATTTGAAGGGATACTGTATCAAAAAATTTGATCTAGTAATAAGAAAAAAATAGCTAGAAGCACCTTCCTAAAAAGTTGGTTATCTTATAGAAACCAAGGAATAACCAAAATCCCTCAAAAGCACACACATGTATGGAAAAAAAAAAAAAAAAAAAAATATATATATATATATATATTTTTTTTTTTAATTTGTCTTTTTGACACAGGGTCTTGTTACGCAGTTCAGGCTGGCCTTGAGCTCATAACGATACTCCTGCCTCAGCCTCCCAAGTGCTGCGATTACAGATATGTGGCAATGAAAACTATTTTAAGTCAAACCTTTCTCTCCTAAAATAATCAGCAGAGATGTGCTATCTGAGTCTCAGTGCCCCATTGGAGCTCTGTGTCTAAGCCACTGCAGCACGGTGTCTCAGAGTCCCGGGCATGCTGGCGCAGCCCGCTCCCTCAGTCTCGGGGGGAGGGGTGGTGGTGGTGGTGGTGTGAGCTCAGGGCAGTGCTGAGGAAACGTCGCAGGGGATCTGACTGTAAGCTCCCTCCCTTCTTTAACATGTTCTCTGTCATGAACCACCACTGGTACATTCGTGACTGTCCCACCAGGTGGCCTGAACCACCAATGGTTGGAGCTGGCAGGACGTTCACACTAGAGGTGCTGGCAGCAAGACACTAAAAGTTATGGCTCCATTGTGAATGTGTTAATACAGCACTACGATGCCACCACCTGCTGCAGGAAAAATGACCCCAGAACAACAGTTCTTCACTCAGGGTCCTCGCCCTCTCAAGAAGCTTAACACCTGCCAACAGACTATTGATGGTGGTGGTGGAATGAACCAAAAATGAATCGTCTATATTTTCTTAACTTCCACCTAGCCATTTCTTTCAATTATGAATACAAAAACCATAGCTGAATTAGAGGTATCTATAACCATAATCGATAGACATTACAAATATTTTCAGTTTGTATTATAGTTAGTACAGGTAGTCTCACATATCCTAATTTCTTCTTCAAAATTCTAGTAGTTCCCTTTTATCTGAGCATCTATTTTGTTTTCCACAGGTTCAATCACTCACAGTCAGAAAGTATTAAATAGAAAATCCCAGAAAATACCCATAAAGTTTTGAATTGTGTGCCTTCTGAGGAGTATGACGACGTCTTGTCTCACCTGGTGTGTTCTGCTGGGATGTGACTCCCCCTCTGTCCGGAGTGCACTAGTGCACACTCCATTTGCCACTTCCCAGCTCGCCCATTATGGTCATAAAGAGCTGTGTCCAAGTCACCCTCATTCTTCCAAGCGACCACGACAGCCCAAAGTCTGAGAGTAGTGATAGCGGCAACTCAGACTGCCCAGAAATGCAAGGCAGTCCTTATTTCAAGTGAAAAGGTGAAAGTTCTCAACTCAACAAGGAAGGAAAAAAATACACCAAAGTTGCTAAAATCTAAGGTGGTAACAAATCTTTATCTAAGTTTGAAGAAGGAAAAAATAAAATTTCTTGCCAGTTGTGCTACTGTACCTAAAACCACAAAAGTTATGGCCAGTCTGTGTACAGAACGGGAAGATATTCTGAGAAATCACATTCACATAACTTTTACTATATTCTATTATTAAGGTTGTTCTGTTTTTATTATGTTACTGCCATTAATTTCTACTGTGCCTAGTTTAAAATTAAGCTTTACCACGGGAATATTGGTGAGAAATAGTCACTTTTTTGGTACTGGGAATCAAACTCAGGACCTTGCTCTTGCCAGACAGGTACGTGTGCCACTGAGCTATATCTCCAGCCCTTATAGGTGAGAAACAGTATGGCTTGGCTTTGATACTAGCCTAGATTGCAGACACCCACAGGGTCTTAGAAGGCACCCTCCCGGAAAAGGGGCCGACTCTATTCGTCTGCTGTTATGATCCACAACTGCAGGTCTGGGTTGTGCCACAGCGTTGGCCAGGTATCAAGCAGTTCTGCAGGGCATAGTTATTAAGCCACAAAATGGTAGAGTTCTTTGCTCACACCACAGTCATGCTTTCTAGTATTCTGGAATTCTACATTGTTGGTCAATATGTGAAAGGTAGTGTCATTTTTGTTATCTGCTGAAAGTTTTGCAAGTCACACAGTTCAAATCAGCATTTCAAATTAAATTTGATTTTTCTGAGGCAGGGTCTTGTTATGTAGCCTAGGCTGGCTTCCAATTTGTGATCTTCCTGCCTCTGCCTCCAGAGTGCTAGGATTACAGGCATGTGTCACCACACCCAACTTCAAATGAGAATTCTTAATTGTCTGTAAGGTGTCTGGCTTTCTGTAACCTTGAGTGTAAATAAATAAGTAAATAAACAGTATGAACAAATGAATGTTATCAGGTGCTTTCAAACATACCTGATGGCTGAAACAGTTCCTGACATGCCACATGACCTGTGACTGCTACAGAACAGGTCACTGACAAAGGGCTGTGTAGTGTTGTAAGTTCTGTAAGTTCTCTATCAGTGCTTTTTTCTTTTACCTGTTCTCTCTTTCTGTAATGCTATGGAATTTGTAGAAGAGGTTCTACATTTCCCTGATTGTTACAGAGACGCCTAGTACAAAAAGGGTTTGGACCTCAGTCCCAAGGAACTAGTCATGTATGAGTCACAGAAGGGTACATATGTACTTCTGTGAAAAAGGGGTTGATTTAGCTTACTCTGTACTTCCAGAGTTCTTTCACCCTCCTGGAAGATTAAGGTCTTATCCTCGGGTTTTTGGAAATCTAAGTGGAAGGGCTCCCCTGAAAGCATTCCTGACACTGGATGCCAGGACTATGCACTGAAAACCAGAGAGTACGTAGACCTGAAAGCACAGACAAGCACAGCCTTTGCCCCTCAGCCTACAACGGCCAGCTCACCAGGCACCAATTCCAAAGCCTGGAATCTCAACGTCCTCCTAGGGATCTACTGCTACAGTTCTACAAACTCAACAACTGATAACAAGAAATTATTATGGTATGGGAACAGCTATCCTAAAATAGGGGTAGATGTTTTCTCCTTAATTGGATGAGCACAATATGACAAAATCAAACCAGTCCCAAATTGGCTCTAAATAAGAAAACCCATTAATGAAAATTGTAGACTATTTTAACTCATTAATTTTTTAAAACTAAACGTATATTTAAACATATCTTAATAAATAAATAATAGCAAATAAAGGAAAAAAACAAAAAATACCCAAAGTGGTATCAAAACACAGAATAGCAAAAGCATACTTTAAAATGTGTTGTACATCTTTTCTCCCACACTCTGTACCCTATCATTTAGACTTCTCATAAATACATGTATGGATACATACACCTCTTTCAATGCATTTATCTTAACTTTCAAGGTCCTTAAGCCCAGAGATTAAATGAAATAAATGCCTCCAAAAAACCCCCACAAAAACCGAAATATATCTTACCCTTTCAATACTGTGTTGCAAACGCAATTTCATCCTTACAACTTCCTGTTGCCGAAAAAGCTCTTTAAGTGGATCCGACAGTGAAGGTGGTGGTGTAATCTGATTTTAAAAATTATAGTTAAGAATATTAGGTTTTATTTACCAATAATAGGTCATCCATTGAAAATTAAGCCTTGAGGTGCATATATCCTGATGCTGTGAATTTGTATGACTAGTTGGTGGGAAGGTGCTACGAGGACCCTGGATGGGACAGCCAGGCACCAGGTCCTTGCCTGTGCGGAGCTGGTGCCCCTCAACACATGCAGTCGGGCAGCCACAACATCAGATATTTCACAATGCGTGCAGACATTAAGAAAGCTGACCCAACAGGGGGTGTGAACTAGGAGCCACACCTGCTCATCTCCAACACCCAGTTACCAGCACAACAGGCATTTTTGCATACACAGTATGAGGGGTGTTTGGAAATGTAATATATATTTGAGTTAATAGTCTAAAAGCTAATGACATCTTGCAGTGGTGATCAAGAAGAAAGGAAAGGGGCACCAACTATTTGGGGACCGATGTGACAGAGGGCAGAAAGAAAGAAACCAAAGCAGAAGCTGGGCCTTACGTCTGGGAAACTCAGGAGCAGATAATGCATTTGGTCTTGGATATGATTCTAAGGATCTTGTGAGACATTCAGATGGCCAGAAGCAGCCAGAAACATCTGTAATGGTTTGATCTCGAAAGTCTGCCAAAAGTCTCATATATTTAGAGGTGGGGCCTCTGGAAGGCAACTGGACTTATTCACTTGAGTTCATAGTTCATAGCTGTCAGGAGGTGGGGCCTCCTGGGAAAAGGCAGGTCACTGGGGGCACGGTCTGGGTATATCTCCCTCAAGGCTCCCCCCCCTGCTTCTTGGCTGTCATGGGTTGAGCAGCTCTCTTCCACCAGCCCCTTGTACCACGCTCTTTCTGCCTTGGAGCCAGCTGACCATGAACTCAAGCAGTGAGCTGTCTTTCTCCTTTGAGCTGTGGGTGTCAGGTATCTTGTCCCAGCAACAGGAAAATAACCAAGACAACACAGGGGCAATGGTCTCACCCCTAAGACAGATCACCCCACCCCAGAGCTCTTGTAGGTTGCACTGAGGTCAACTGCATTTCTGTCTCACTTCTTACTCTGCTCAATTCTGCTTCCTTGACACACTAATTTCTGCAGCATCCACTAAGAGAGCTGTTGCACACCACCTCAGAGCCTGCTGCCTAGGGACCACCCTAGTGCAAGTGCTGACAGGCCAGGGCTAATAGGGAGATGATGTCTAGAAAGCAAAAAGGTTTGATGCTGGAGGTCAACAGAGATGACATGGCCAGGTTAAGAACTTCTGAGGGAAGACTGGTGAAAGCACAGAAACAGGAATTTCTACATGTAGGGAGCATGCAGAGCAAAGAGTAGATGGAAGAATTGTGACCCACATTGCAAAGGCGGGTAGAGAAAAGGAATCAGTGAGACAGAAAAGCCTAGTCAGTAAAACAGAGGTGCCAGAAGAGAGCACCATGCTTAAAGAGCAGGGAGATGATCTTAGGAAGAACAGAATGGTCACAATGCCAAATTTGACAGATCAAAAAGTGAAGAGAGGCCAGTGAATCTGACAATTATGAGCCCACTGGTGACTTCCGTCAGCATAAAGGACAGGGAATGAACAGGTAAGAAGACAAAACCCTCCTGTAAAATTAAACCCTGCAAGAGCTCGACAGTGAAGGAGAGATCACCAAGAGAGGCTGACAAGCTAGAATAGTCAAAGGCAAATGTGTTCCTCCAGATGGAGGGGACTCAAATATATCCTGGGTAGATGAATAAAACGGCCACTGAGGGGGAAACTGAAGAAGTATGCCACCAAGAAGTTTTTTTAATAGAAGAAGGTTTTAGAGAAGAGTGGGAAGGATGGGGTCAAAAACATGTACAAGCATTTCCTTCAACGAAGTCAGAACATACCTCATTTGAAATAAAGGGCAAAGCAATGAAGTAAAACACAGTTGTCCTGTGCTGCTGAATAAGGAAGCCACTGGCCAACATACATCTACAGCATTTTCTGAAGTGTGGCTATCTGAACTGAGGTGTGTTACAAGCAACATAGACTTCAAAGACTCAGCTTTTTGTTTTCAAAGCAAAATGTCTCAGTAATCTTTACTATATTGACATGTATAAACAGTATTTTAGATATGCTGTGTTATATAAAGTATTTATTAATTTTACCTGATTTTTATTTTTTAAATGTTTACTTGAAAAATTTAAAGTATGTATTTAAGGGCTCACATTACATTTCTACTAGATAGTGTGACAGTTGTACAGCAAGTGTTAAGGTTACTTACTGTGGGAATACAAATCTTGCTTAAGGGGTTTCCATCCAGGAGATACGATCCATTAAATGTTACATATTCATCATAATACTGAGGTGCTTGAGGAATAACGCTACACAGTAACTTGCGCTTTTCTTCAATTTTTTTCCGTATATGCAAGTATTCAAAATATGGATTTGCCCTCTCTGAACTGTATGGCTGAATCTCATCTAGCTTCAGAGAATCCACGATGGCTGCCAGAGATTGCTGGGTCTTCTCCTTTGCCTGTAGTAAAGAAGGATTCGCCTGCACAGGCTGAGGTACCCGCGACACTTTCCTTTTCCGTGGATGGTGAATCTGAGGATCATCCTCTTCAGTTAATCTTATTCTTCCTCTAGGAGATGAGTCACTGTCCTTTTCTGGTAGGAGTGCACAGCTAGCAAGTATCTGTTTGTTTTGATTTGCCATTGTGTTTGCTTTGTTTCTAGTCATTCTTTGAGGGATTTGGTTTTCTGCTTTATCGTCGTCAGCATTTTCTTCTAATTCTACTTTAACTAACTGACCATATTTATGCATGTCTGGTTGTGCTGAGTGCTGAGAGTGGTTTTCCAGACTGGATAAAGTGCTTTGTTGAGATTCTTCATCTTCAGTGGAAAGCAGGCATTTTTCACTTTCGGGACGTTTCGGATTAGATTCATTTAGGTTTCCCTTTGGCATGCCTGCATTCACCTCACATAAATCAGACTCATACTTAGTCAAATGAGCTGAAAACAAACTCTCCAGTTTTTCTTTTTCATGTGAAATAACCTGAATATCAGCTGTGCTATTCTCAACTTCATGGCTACTGGAAGACTTGTAAGTGAGTTTGTTAAATGCATGTGTACTTAGCTGGGAGAGACCATCACTTCCATTAAAATCCTTTTCTGACTGTAGCACAGAAGGCAACATAGCAGCCTTCTCAAAGTTTGGCGATGCTTCTTGAATAATGTTTTCAGAATATACTGGGATAAAAGTATCTGTCTTTTGAACATCTGCTAGGACAAAAGCATTTTCCACATCTTTTGTTGATTCATTATCAGTATCTGAAACAGAACTGATCATTTGAACTACATCTTTCTGTTGTAAAATACCCAGCTCCTCAGTAGCAACATATGACAGAGACATATGTTTAGAGACAGAATTGGCATCTGAAAGTGACTGGTTGGGGAAAGAGCAAGGCTGCTGTGAAGAAAGAAAGGACACTGGATCCTGAACACATGAGTTTCCTGCCAGTTCAGTCTGGTGCAGGGATAAAAATTCAGAATTCTGTTCTTTCAGTATTTTATTTTCTGGATTACAAAAACCTTGAACAGAGAAATCTTGATCAGATGTACTAGCATTTGGACAAATAAAGTCATTGGTGTTTAATGGCTCTAGTCTATCCACAGGTACCTCCCAGGACTTACTTTGGATCACACCAACCTGACTGGACGGCTCTAAATGCAGAGGACTGTCCACTGAAGTGCCCGGTGGACCAGTGCTCTTGATAACATTTGCATCAGCTGAAATGTATTTGCTGTTTGCAGATCTAGTTGGAGAGGCCGTAAAACAGGAATGTATGTTAGACACATGTGAAAGGTCTCTTTCAGGCACATTTGAAGATAGCTCAGGTTTGGGGGAAGGACAATTATCTCTAGGCACAGCTAAGTTACCTTGAATACTTTCTTCTGTTTGGAATTGCTTGCTATGCTCACACATGATAGATGGCATGCTACATCTTCTAACTTCTACAGCAGCTCTTCCCTCATTTATAAGTAGTTTGACATCTTCTACAGAAGATGCCCTGAGGTGACTTGCTGGAAGTCTGTTTGCATATGGTGGTTTAATCCGCTCTGGCAGTTCAGCCAGGCTGTCCAACTCCCTTTCATGAAGGGCTGGAGATTTGGCAATTGGCAAAAAAGGAGACTGTGAAAAGGACATTTGGGACTCTGACCCTTCTAACATGAAGTCAGAATCATATTCAGCAAGAGGCCTTGGGGTTGTCATTGTAGTATGGCAAGAATCTTCTGAACTAGCAACAGAAATCATGGATACAGACCTGGAGCTGAGACCTGGCTTTTCACCTTCTGATCGAGGAGATCTGTTTAAAATACTGTCTGAAACAAATGATGATTTCCCCAAACTCATTACATTTTTGGTGTCAACAGATTGTGATCGACCGCTGACAGCATCTTTAGGTGGCTTCTCCTTGGTGTAACTATCAGTCAACTCTGAACTCTTGGACCTAGTAAGTTCTTTATTTTTGGGTTCAGCTAGCCCATGTTTTTTTTCTTTATCTTTTACTTTAAGTTCTAAACAATTACGGTTTCTTAATCTTTCCTTTTCTTTTTGCTTAATTTTTTCCTTATGCTTTTTATGCCATTGTTCTATTTCTAGGTCTTTAAGGCTTAGCATTCGTTCAAAACTTGTCTGCATTAAGTCATCATTCACTAGCCTCTTTTCTTTAGGTCGGGTCTCTTTTGACGCTGGTGATGACTTAGGTTTTGGCTTATCTGCTTCAGACTTTAGTTTGAGTAAACTGTTTAGCTGGATTTTATCTTTATGTTTGTCACGTTCTTTGTATCTATCGATATCTCTGTCTTTTTTATCTTTTTCTTTTCCATCCGGGGTTTTTAAAGGCTCATCTTTTGTCTTGTCTTTGAGAGAGAAAATCTTTTCATGTTGTGCTTTACTATGGCTGTCTATCATACTTGACTTCTTCTCTTCTTGTAAGTGTCTGGAGTTGGTTATACCTTCTTTATCTCTAGCTTTCTCTTTTTTATCTGATTCCCTGTCTTTTTCCTTACCTCTCCCTTTTGCTGATTTAGTAAACTCAGCACCCTCTGACTGCTTGCCTTTGTTCTCTACGCCATGCTTTTCCTTGCTTTCTACCAGGCGCCGCTCTTTTTCAGGGTTTTCTTTGTCATGCCTTCTCTCCATCTTCTCTCTGCTCCTCTCCCTCTCGTCAGGTTTTCTAAGAGTATTTTTGGTCTTCTCACCTTCTTTATGGCATTTTTCTGGGTGATGTGAGTACAGTTTATCCTTTTCTTTTATTCTATCAACACATTCACTAAAATCTAACTTGTCCTTTTCTGACCTGTGCTCATGTTTTATCTTCTTCTCTTTTTCCGAGCTTTTTCTTTCAGTCTTCTCAATGTCTTTAGTTTGAAATCGTTTCTCAGATTTTTCCTTACTTTCTTTCACATGTTTTTCTTGTTTTTCAGTATCTATTTCCTTTTCCATTGAATGAAGTCCTACAGACTCCTCATTCACACTTATACCCAAAGAACTAAATTCTATTTCTTTATCTGTGGGTATGTTCTCTCTTTCTTCTTTTGAATCTTTTATCTTTTCTTCCCTAAAAGATTTCTCATTTTCCTTTTTAATCTTTTCCCGATCTTCTTTAAAATTTTTCTCTTTTGAAACATGCTTTTCCTTAGTTGATTTCTCATCTTTCATGCTTTTTTCCAATTTTGACTTTTTTTCTAATGTTAGGGACTCATGTTCCATATTTAAAAGTAGATCTTCAGTTTCATCACTTTTAAAAAAATTCTCTTTCCAAAATTCTCTATCAAATTCCACACTCCTTTGCAGTTCTTTAGTACCATCCTTATTTTTGTATTTTTCCTTTTCACTGTCCATTTCTTTTTTGTGTTTTTCTTTTTCCCTCTCTTTATGTTTTAATTTATGTTTTTTTAATGTTTTACCTTCTTTATCCATTTTTTTCAATGTACAGTCTGAATTTTCAAATGTGGGATTATGATCGTCATCTTTTATTTTGGCATTTGATTTTTCACCAAATTCTAGGTGGAAGTCTTTCTGATGTTTATTTTTTTCCTTATGCTTGTAAGATTTAACACTTGAGCTTTCAGGCAAGAATTCGGATTCTGCATTATCATACCGCACAAGATCAGCCTGTAATGACATTTCAGAACTGCCTGGTGATAAACATGTTTTAGTATGTTCTTGTTTTAGTGGTGTTGACTGTTTTTCACTTAATCCACAAGAATGTTTTGGAGATTTACCAGTGGAAATATGAAATAAATGTAAGGAAGAATCATCTTTTGGGCTAAAAGACTTCCTAAAATTCCCTTCCTCTCTGGCCTTTTCTGAACAATCTAGTGAAGTGTTAACTGTCAAATTTGTTACTCTGGTATTTTCTTTCCCCTCTTTTTCTTGCTTCAGCTCTTGGTTCTCTTTATTTCTGTTCTGGTTTTTTAACTTCCTTTTAACTTTGCCCTTCTGCTTGTATTCGTATTCCTTTTTGGTTTGTGTATCAGAATTTGATGTTTCAGGCACACAAGATGCAGTAGAAATCTTCTTGCTCTGAAGAACTTCTTCATCAGAGCTTTCAGTACTTGAATATAGAACCCTAGATGGTTTTTGCTTTTTACTTTTAAATGATTTAGAATAGAAGGCTTTCTCCTGTTTTGTAAATAAACTACTTTTTTCTGCTTCTGATTCATTCTCTTTTCGTTGTTCTTTTCTGAGAATATGTCTGTCATCAATCATTTTGTTTATTTCTTCTTCATCATCATCTTTGAATTCATACTCATCAAGGGCTGATGGCAGAGGTGCTTTACTGGGAACAATCTGTTTACTTTCACAGATGAGAGATTCTTTCTCTGTTTCAGAGTCAATATTTTCATCAACACTAGAAGGATTTACAGATTGAGCTTCTTCAGAATCTAGAATAAGAAAAGAAAAATCTGCTTTGGTCAAAATAGCTTACATAATAAAATAGACAAAATCATTTCAGATTTACATGTAAACACTGTAACAGAAATACGTAAGAACTCTGCTACAGTAGTGTACAACAGATGTATAGAGAATCTGCTTCACGATGAGACCCTTTGATACTTCTCAAAGCACATAGGTTGAACTGACAATCTGTAAGAAAATATGTACTTATGATCCAGGAGTCTAGATTTGGGAGAAATATTACATTAAGAACCCTTAATTTAAAGGGTCTAATTAAGTAAATATGATAAGCTGCTATATATATTTTGAAAATTTATTAGAAAAACTAAGATATAACATGATTCCTATTAAGGACAATAAATTAAATAAATTTCTTCCTCTTTTGGTGGTGCTAGGGATTGAATCCAGGGCAAGTGAATGCTAGGTAAGTGCTCTACCACTGAGCTAGATCTAGGTGAATGGTTTTAGCTATACAAGAAATATGACTATTTGAAAAAAAATCAGAAAAATTTTATTATTTTAATACCCCCCTTCTTTTCTTTAGTTTTGTTACTTAATAGTTTATAAATTTGATAGTAGTAAATTCTTAGAACACATGTGGACATAATAGGATCAATTCCTATGTAGTATTTTTAAGTACATGAAAATTTATTCATTCATTCATTTATTTGGTCTTTTTGAGACAGGGTCTTGCTATGCAGTTTACACTGGCCTTGAGCTCACTTTGTAGCCCAGGCTGGTCTCAAATGCAATGATCCTCCTGCCTCAGCCTCCCAAATTCTGGGATTACAGGTGTAGCCCACCACATCTGGCAAAAATTTAGTTTTATAAAATTACATTCAATCTGTTGTAAAAACAAAGCCAAATCCTTGCCAGGTTCTATTTCATTATAGTTTTTCTTTTTAAAATTCAACAAGAATTTGTTTTCCCAGGTTAGCATCTTTCTTTTGATAAAATGTTTGTACACAGAGGACTTCTAACTGAAAAGAAAACCCAGGGCTGTAAGGGAAAAGAGAATTGAGGACTGTAGCTAAGGGGGAAGGAAAAAACCCCTCAAATTACAGTAGTAATCAATACCTCATTGGCTAAGTATTTTATCACATAAAGTTATATATTTATCTTACTAGATTAAGGTTCCTCTCAAGTAACCTAGCTTCCAAATGTAATTTTCACAATTCTTGTGGAAATGCTACAAATTCCAGAAGGTTTTTTTTTTTTTTCTTTTTGGGTACTGGGAATCAAACTTAGGACCTTGCACTTGCCAGGCAGGTGCTATGCTGCTGAGGTATAACCCCTCCCCTTTCAGAAGCATTTTTAAGTGCCCATAAGGTACCTGGCACTGTACTTGGATCTCTGAGAGATCATAATCTTTTTCTTTTTTGAGATGTGGCACCAAGACAATATCATTATAAAGTGCTACTAAGTGATGTAGATATGCTCACATATATGGCAACAGAAATAGCTTGGAATCCTAATTGTTTGCACATACATTTATATGTATATATTTATATTTGTTAAAATACTACCTGGAGTTACTGATGCTGCAATGCACAGTATCAAACTGTAGACCTTTATGTCACCAAGAGGAATACCTAATTTGGGATCAGTATTTATTTTGGTCCTTTACTAAACGAATCAAGGAATATCTACAACAGGTATTATTTCCTCTAAACTATTTATAATTAATTTGGTCTTGTGCCTTTTTATTTCTTTGCAGTTTTCAATGATTTCATTTTCATGGTTCTTGTTTTCATTAGACTATTAGTTTTACTGGAAACTGGGAAGAATGTTTCTTTTGTATGTCCCACAAAACTCCAGGAGAATGTTCCATACTTAGAATCTATTGTGGATGACATTTACTAAGCTCTGCTAGGCCCACTGTGCTAGGAGACAAGATGAAAAGAACAATTATACTCCTAAGTTATACCACACAGTTGCTAAAATGGCAGAAAATACCATATCCACAGGTTATATTGAAGAAGGAGTCTGCCTTCGGGGCCTGGAAGATTAAGGAGGGTTTCTCAGAGAAGTAGCACCAACTGAGGTATGAAGAATGCGTAATGATGCAAGACAGTATTTAAGGGCATGAAAACATTACATAAGTAAGCAGCTCAAGTCACAGTATACCATTGCCTAAAGTGCTTTTTATTCATTTAGTGTATATTTTGACATATTTTCATTTCTGTTAATAGCTGCACATAACTTTGAAAGGAAAAGTACCACTTTGGTTGTGTGCAATTACCTGGTATTATATCTATGCAATAATGGACAAAGGCTCCATAAACAATATGTACATTTAACTATTACTTAGTGTATGTGTGCGCAGAAAAAAAGAACAAGGGAAATACGCTAAAATAGTATCTGTCAGAAACTCTGGTTGAAGGAATTATGGACAATTTTTATTGACTTCTTTAGGCATTTCTCTGTTTTCCAAATTCCAAGTCACTCAAATTTAAAATCCAAGAGCCATTTCCAAATGTATCATTAGAAGAACTGTTAACTCATTTTTTAATAGACACATCATCAAAGAAAAATATTTTCTACAAAGTTCCCTAATAGCTATAAAATGACACTAATATTTTAGCTTGATGTTTTTCAATTACTGGTAGCTCAGTTTTCCATGTATCTGTACTTTCTTTAAGCCTTTTTATGCCTATGAATGACTATATTCTATTATACAACAGATACATTCATACATACATTCACTTAACACAGGGCTCCTTACAGCTTTTCAATATATACACGAGAGGTAAAATGCAAATTCTTTTCAAGGGAGTCACACGTGTACCCATACACTGAAGAGAAACATGAGTTGTCCTTTTATGTTCCTGACTCATCTGCTCTTCAATTCAAATATGAATCCCCCCAACGGTTCTTCTAAAAAGATCTGTCCATTTTTAAAGGGAAAGACTGTAAATTGTAATTTGGTTAACCTGACACTAAAGTCCACGATGAAAGTCTAAGGGTTTGCCCAGTGAAGGAACACGGTCTGGAAGGTAGGTGAATTACGGGGATTTGTATTTGACTTGCTGTTAGGAGGTGGGGTCTGGCTAGAAGACGGGGATCACTGAGGGTGTGGTCTGGGAGGGGTATCTCCCTCCCTGCGCCTCCCTTGACTCTGCTTCCTGCCAGCCATGATGTGAGCAGCTTTTCCTCCGCCAGGCCTTTCCACCAGGCCTTCCTGCCTTGGAGCCAGCTGAATATGGACTGAAAGCTCTATAATATGTCAGGAAAAATAAACCTCTCCTCCTTTAAGTTGTAGGTGTCTGTGAAAAGGAAAGTGACTAAGATACTCTCCTCAAAATATCTCCAAGATAATAATGTCCAGGGGGTTTTTGACAACATGGCATTATTTTTCACGTGACATTTGGCAGAATAATTAAAAATCACATGTATAATGAGGGAGTCAACAAATAATGAGCTTCGGAAACACTATGCATTATATAGCACACATTTTTAGGACACTCAGTTATTCTATTAGCCTTGCAAAACTGACTGTACCACTTACAGTCAAGTCCAAGTCTTTACCTCCCACCTTTCCTCTGAAGTTCACCTGACCAACTCTGCACTCCTCTCCACCACATCAAAAATCAAGATCAAAACATTCAACTTCATTTCCCTTCCACAACTTCTTGCTGCTATAAGCCAGTATTACCTTTGAGGCATAACAATCAAGTCAGTCAAATTTAAAATCCAAGAACCATGTCAATAGTCCCAATTCCCCGGCTTCCATGTTCCCCTGCTCCGTTCTAACTCTGTACTTTCCTACGCCTGCTGTTCTCACTATTCCCACCACCACCTTCTCAGCACAGGTTCGCATCAGCTTTTGCCTACATCAGTCATCGCCTTAAACCACAAGGAGGCCAGGGCTAGAGACTACATTGGATCTCTTCTCACCCAAGGGCTCCTACTGATCCTAGGAGAAAATACAAACTACAGGCACAGAACTTTCCAAGGTTGGAGCCACCATAGTGAGCTCCACTTACTGAATCCTATCATTTACTAATATTTGATTCCTATTATTCTCATTTAAGAGACAAGCAACGGAGTAATTAAGCACAAATGATAGTTCTAAACAAAGTGTATTGGGGCTGGGGATATAGCTCAGTGGAATAAGCATCTGCCTAGCAAGCGCAGGGTCCTGAGTTCGATCCCCAGTACTGCCAATAAATAAATAAATAAATAAATAAATAAATACAAAGTGTATTGTACAAAAAAGACACTGAGGCTCCATAAACAGTATGTACAGAACTGTACCAAAAATGTCCTAAGTCTGACCAGAGGGTAGTAAGTTTGAATGGCACGCCTCAGTCCTAAATCTGAACAGTTTTTAAGCAGGTAGGTCCTTAAGTGAGGAATATCTGTATGTACTGTATTTAAAAGTTTTATAGCCGGATGTAGTGGTGCATGCCTATAATCCCAGCACTTTGGAGGCTGAGGCAGGAGGATCATTGTGAGTTCAAGGCCAGTCTGAGCTACAATGTGAGCTCAAGGCCAGCCTGAACTGCATAGTGAGACCCTGTCTCAAAAAGACAAAAGACCAAAAAAAAAAAAAAAAAAAAGTTTTACAATTTTCTGAATACAAAAATCAGGTGATATGTAAGACTATATTTGAAAATGTTAATTAAGAAATGTATTCTTTCACTAAAGATTTTAAATTAGCGATAGTATGCTCTATGGCAAAAAACCCCCAGTAAATACCATTGACTTATTTCATTTTCAGCATATGAAAGTATTACACCTGAAAATGATGAGTTTAGATGTGGCACATTTTATATTAGGCACAACTAAATCAAGTAAGAATACATAGGACTCATGTTTCAATTACACTGACCTCAGCTCTGACAGGGAATCCCATATACATAATAATTAACCTCAGGCAGTAGGGTAGCCATAGGTGCTGGGTATTATCAGAGACTGACACGGGTGTTATGAGGAGTAAACGAGCCAATGTACATGAAAGCCCTTGGCATACACCTTGCTTATACTATGCATATGTAACTATTACTCACTACATAGAGAAAAAAAGAGAAGAACACAGTATATAAACTAGAACTATTACACGTTAGTTTACAGAGCTGAAAGCCAATCCCATAAATGTTTATTCTTGACTTGAGCCCACTCCAGATACTTACTGCAGGTGTCCCAGGGACAGAACGAGGGCTAGAGAAACCACCCATCACAATGAATCGATGTAGACAAAGGTTTCTTTGTATGGGAGGAGTTATTAGAGGGGAGCGAAGAAACAGAATGGACAATACAAATACTGTTTTCTCATATCTAATTTTGTGTATTAGTGCCTGATGATACACATCTCTCCAGTGACTGAACAATGGGCCAGTCAGCCTCACATATACTAGGCAAGTGGTCTACCACCGGGTAACATCCCTAGCCCAAATTTATATGTGAAATCATTTGTCTTAATTGACAACAAAAAGTTGTCAAGTTGTAAAGTACTTTTTATCACTCCTCTAATAAGAGGGAGGGGAAATAGAAGTGGAGAGAAAAACGAGGAGTAATAGGAGGTAATAATATCAACTTTCATT
Source organism: Dinomys branickii (assembly GCA_004027595.1). NCBI lineage: Eukaryota > Metazoa > Chordata > Mammalia > Rodentia > Dinomyidae > Dinomys > Dinomys branickii. The sequence goes on along the minus strand of PVLD010005432.1, from coordinate 55,058 downwards.
TGCTACTTTAATGCTAGTATGTACTGATTTGAAAGGGATGCTACAACCAAATAAGAAATTTTTGAAAATAAGTATGTAACGAATACTGTATCTTTGGAAGTCTATAAATAATCTCACTTAACTGTGCCCATTTTACATTCTCAGACTACTACATAAATTACTAATAAACGTGTCCACGACAATAACATGACTAGCTGATAGAACTAGATCTTCAAGCCCAAGTTTCTCAGACCCCAAAACGGGTCCTCCAAGCTACGTTACTTCTGGCAAATGAGAGCATATAAAAGGTGCTGAACACAGGCAAGATGAGTTGCACACACATCTGACAGGATGTTGCTATAATGTGTGATCTTTTCATAAACGTTCAAATACCTTCTATTTTTCTTTCATGATTGAGTAAACTGAGACAACAACTCTGCCATGAAAATCGAGGCCCTGAAGTATTAAAGTAAGATTTACTGATACTGATTTATATGTAAAATGCTTTGAAAAAAACCTACAAATACACCTATTAGAATTGAATTTTAAGTATGAAATTCGTATCCATTTGTTGTTGATTTTGAGATATCTCAATGTATTTTGATTTATATGTCCAGTAAGAATCAGATAAAAATGCTTTACATGATTATTAATAATGCAATGGGCTGGGCGTGGTGGCACACACCCGTAATCACAGCACTCAGGAGGCTGAGGTAGGAGGACTGCTGCCAGCTCAATGCTAGCCTGGGCTACCACGTGAGCTCAAGGCCAGCCTAAACTGCATAGCGAGACCCTGTCTCAAAAAGACCTCAATGCCCCAAAAGAAGACAAAGAAAAAAGCTCTGGCTTGAACGCTCTTACTAAATGACCATCAGGTGAATACGGATTAGCTTTTCTGTATCTATTAACGGTAAATATTAAAGATTGTAAGGCTTTGATGTTTAAAGTATAGCTCTAAATATTTCATTTTATATAAATGTTTAAACATGATAATCTTAAATTCTTATTTTCACAGTTTTTAAAATCAATGCTTATCGTAGCTGGGGATATAGCTCAGAGGAATAAGCGCCTGCCTAGCAAGTGCAGGGTCCTGAGTTCGATCCCCAGTACTGCCAAAAAAAAAAAAAAATAGAGGTAGAAGGAAGACTTTAAAAAAAATAAAATCAATGCTTATCAAGCTGTGATTCTGAGAGTCACTTTCTATGCACATTCATCTATTGACTCAATTTACCTTTCACTACACTTCCAGAAGGTATGTACTGCAAAGCCAGTTTTACAGATGTGGAACCCACGCACACACAAAATTAACTACCTAGACTAGAGAGCCATGGGTCAAACTAGACAGTTTAGAACACTAAAATCTGAGCTATTATGATCAACATGGAAATAAAGGAGCAGAGTGGAAAAAGATTACTATTCGAGTTAATTTCCACTGTCAAAATCCCTACATCAAAACTGCTTTTCTCTTCTGTCTTTTTGCAGAAGACACAATCAAAATTAAGTATTCTTTTAATACTACGAATACTAAGAGCTGAGCATGGTGGTACACACCTGTAATCCCACCAGTCTGGGAGGCCAAGGCAGGGGGACTACAGGTTCAAGTCTTGCCGGGACAAAAAAAATGCTGGGAATGTAGCTCAGTGCGAAGGCTATTCACCTTCGCACAAATCCCCAGCACAATCAATCAAAAAAATTTATCTTTATATCTGGAATGGTGCCTGCTTATTAATCCGTAAGGAATGCATAATAAAGTTCTAAGCCTTACTTTAGTCACCTTTGCTGTATTTATTTAAAAATAAATATTCTTTTGCTATAACATATCACATGTTAGAAAGGAAAATACAGAGCAAAGACTAAAAGCTACCCTAAAATAATCTCATCACTCAGGAGAACCATTTCCTAGCTTACTTAAAATTATCACATTTGATTTTATTTGAATTAACTTATACTAAACATAATTCATAAACCTCTCTTAGAAAGCGCACTCATCCCTCCAGGAGCAGCCTAAAACCTTCCCACATTTTACTTTGCTTATTTTACTCATGATATGCTGTGTCACGCTGGCCTTTTTTCTTGTTCACCAAGATAAACAAATGCCTTCACATTACCAACGACATGACACAGTACACCTGAGAATCTGTATTAGGTCTAATCTTTTTTGGTAACATCTCCCACAAAACTTTGACATTCTGCTCATTGCTATAAATTTTCATCAAAATCCAGAGTTAGCCTTTCTGTCTTTGTTGATTACATTTCTTTGATTTCTGGGAACTTACAGGACATTTAAAAAACCCTTCACTCTTTAAAGTTGTGATGTGCCTTGCCATGGGTTTTCTCTTTTTGTTTTCCATTAAAAACAATTCCTTTTGATCTAAAAACATGTGTGCAGTTAAAGGGTACTTTCTTCAACTAAAAAGCATTTTCTTTCCAGCATTTGCTCCTTTTTGCAATATAAAAAGTACATGCCCTGTATGTTTCTTAACATCATTTTTCTTGTATTTCCAGGGTCTTTGTTTTCTGTACATTTTGTAAGCTGTCCTCTCAGGTTTCAATTAGACTTCCCTGATGTCTGGTGCAGTCCTTCGTCCTGAATGCAATTCTGACTTTATTAACACACATAGCTTGAATCTCAAGGACTTTCTTGATGTCTGATTACTTTTTCACAGCAGCACTGTGGTTGATATGGCTAGTGGATCCATCGCGCTTGGTGTTCTCCGAGGACTTTGAGAATTCACCATTCTCCCCTACATTAACTCATAATCTCCAGGGTCAGACCTTCTGTTTGCTCCTCCTGGCCCTCTTGTCTCTCACTATTTTCCTCTCACCTCTGGGTTTCTCTTCCTACTCCCAGCTTCTTCTTTGGTGGCCTGTCTGTCCTACCTATGGGTGCCTCTCTTCTCGGGCTTCTGGAGGAGACCATTCCCTGAGCACGGGACTCTGGGGTAGAGAGGTTCACCAGAAAGCCTCAGGGGGAAAATGTTTCTCAAGTTCAGCAGGCCTCCTTTATGTTTATTCTGACAGTTTCTTTGCGAAGCTCACTAATCAAAACTAAAGTATTTAAGAATTAATTACACAAGTACAACTGGTATTTATGTTACCTACCCAAGGAAGTAACAGAAAAATGCAATTGCATTTTAGGAAACAAATTTTTACAGCTTTGACTTTGCCAAAGTAACTGGAAAATGTAGCTTAGAGACAAGAAAATAAAATACTAGGTAATTTCATATGGTCTCTACTAAATTTACATCTCTAAACCTCAATTCCTCAAAGTAAACATTAGGGGTTTAGCTTCTGCTAGGTAGGTGACAAGTCATCATACAGTCACTCAGGAATTTTTTTTTTTTTTTTGCGGTACTGGGGATCGAACTCAGGACCCTGCGCTTGCTAGGCAAGCGCTTATTCCACTGAGCTATATCCCCAGCCCCTCACTCAGGAATTAAGTATGTCATCTGAGAATTTGTTTTTGCTTTACTTCTATAGTAATACGTCTTGGCAAGCAAATTATAGGTAGCATTTAGGAGTGAGGTGGACAGGGTATAGAGTATCACCAACAGCTGAAAAAATATATATAAAAACAAAACCTACATAAGATATAAAATGAAGTACCACAGCATTTAATACACATTCTTCAATCATCAGTGTCTCTCTACTAAATTGTAACACACAATTAATTATGTATTTTTCTTCCTCTGAAAATAGGAGAGGTATCACTACAAAAATTTTGATGTCACTAAAGGAAACTGACAAAAATCACCCAGTCTCAGATATTCCATCATAAATATACACATTACATGGAGGTCCTTTTGTAACCATGACTAGATAAAACTTTTTTTTTTCTGCAGACAGGATGATACAGCTAACGATGAACTTATTTAAATGTATGCACATGTAAGTAACAGTTTTAAATGAAAAGAGTTTTGTTTGTGTTCTGCCCAAATGTACCCTTTATAGAGATTTTTAGCTTTAAACATTCAGCAGTATCACACTACTGTAATTATGTGACAGACCCACTTTAAGTTACCAGGCAATGGTAGAAGTTCTGTTAAGAAAAATCATAAAGCTAACATTTTAAAACAAAACTTGATTCATCAGCTCTGATGTTTGCAATAAATAATATATAGTTTTTGGGCAAATATAAGACAAATTTCTTGACTTCTATGTTTACATGAACTTCTAAGAGGTATTTAGCAGACTTATTTTATGTCACATAAAATTTAATGACTTACAATATACAAATCTGCAGCCATTCAGAGCATACTGCAGCTACACCCATAATTCCCCTCCCTCCCTCCCTCCCACCTGCAAGTCGATAACATAGAATATGTAGTACATAATTGTTATACATTGCTAAGGAACACACCTTTATAATGTATGGTCATTTAGGTAGTCACAAGTTTTCGTTTTTCCTTTCTACTTACAATCTGACATATGCCCTCTCTAAAAGGCTCTACTTGGAATTAAAACTTTCAGGTTTTGGGACTAAGCTGAGATAATTAATTCACATAAAACACATGATGAAACATGTACTACTGTCAGAAACCTGAAGATACTTGGAAAAGCAAGTTGATGTTACTTAATAGTTTAGAAATTTAAAACATTAAAATTCAGAACTCTTGTGTATAAAATATACATGTTACAAAGCAGATAAAAAAGATAGCACTCCAAACAGTACACTGGACTTTCTTTTCAACAGGTGTAATATAAAGAATACCTACTTCCTATCGGGCTCAGCCCTGAGCACATAAGAGTCCTAAGTAGCTATTTGATTTTTTTCTATGCACTGATACCTCAGGGATAGGTGGAAAATAAACACCACACATGATGCTTGCTATTATTCAACCACTTCTGAAACTGGACTAACCAAAGAGGTAACTAATGGTCTTGGTTGAACAAATTAAGGTTCTGGGGTTAAAAATGGGACAGTGATTTTCCATACCAGCTGTAATTCCTATGACCTAACAATTATACTGAAGTTATTAAAACAAGGCATTTAGGGCTGGGGATATAGCTCAGTGGAATAAGCGCTTGCCTAGCAAGCGCAGGGTCCTGAGTTCGATCCCCAGTACCGCAAAAAAAAAAAAAAAAAAAAAAATCGTTTAAAACAAGGCATTTAGAAAGAAAACTATTTATATTTTACCTTAACTTACTAAATAAAAAAATCTTTATGTATATGAATATGCAAACTCCTTTATTCTATAAAATGCTCTATTAGGTCTAAATTGAAATGATTAAATATGGTGATATGTATTTGGACAGTCCAAAACACCGTATGTAACGTCTTCCTGTAATCCTCATATGTCTAAAGTTAAAAAATTTCCTGAGGTGATGTTTCCTTCCTCAGGAGACAACATCACATAAACCATCTGATAAAAATTTGGTATCTTTTGACTAAAAAATTTGTTGTATGATTTCTGGATTTATTAGCTACAAAAACTCCACATAAGTATGTATCACTACTTGTATTTCATAGTTCCTGAAATACAAAATTGGCATGAGTTTCTAAAATTATGACAATATATTTATGATATAACGGTACAATTAAATTCTACTTTAACATTGAGAAAGTGAGGATTCAAGCTGGGTATAGTAGCACATGCCTGTAATACCAGCACCCTGGGAGGCTATAGCAGCAGGATCACAACTTCCAGCCCGGCCAGGACAACTTAGTGACACCCAGTCTCCAAAAAGAAAAAAGAAAAAAGACTGGGGTATAACTCAGCACAAAGACCCCGAGTTCACTTCCTAATATCACATATATAGCCCCAAAAAGGAAAATGAGGATTGAAATGATGGTCATTTATGTATTTTATGATACAGAAATGCACTCAGTGAATACCAGTGCATAAGAATACATTACTGTCTTTTCAGAAGTCTAATTTTTCTTAGAGCAGATTCCAAAAGTAGCTTATATATTATGATGAAGCATTTCTTTGGTTGTGATAAAGGTTGCAAGTAAGGAATGTTTACAGCAGCTACTTCATTAAAGGCAACAACTCTTATGATAATGATTAACATTTTAGTCTGGCACAGTTAACAAAATCTCTACTTCGGCAACTAGGGAGTATCAGATATAGATTTTTTTTTTTGTATCGGCAATTGAACTCAGCACCTTGCATTTGCCAGGCAGGTGCTTATGCCACTGAGCTATCTCCCTGGCCCGGGAATATCAGAAAACATGGGACTCCAATATGACAGTTACCTACTTCTCCATTACTACAGTGATGATTCATGAGTATGATTTGGCACTCTGAACAGGACTGAGTTCTCACCATGGTAGCAACAAGCAGTTACTTACAACAAACACTACTATTAGACAAAATTTTTGTATAGGAAGCTAACAGGGAGTTTCCGTAAGCAAGGTGGGTAAGACCGTGGGAAAAAGGTAGAAATTAGGGGGAAAGACTACAGAATTATGCAAATGTAAAAGCACCACACATTTATATACAAATAAGCTGTACTAACCAGATACACATTCCTACATTATCAAAATGTCTGATACGCATGACATAAAGTTGCTACTGAAAGTCTGGTCCATGAAGTGAGGCCATCTTCAAATTGTTTATTAATGATCCCTCATGAAATGACAACCTTGCACCAAAAGTGGAAACCAATTATGTTACTGAGCACACTGTTTATTTCAGCTGACACGGTTCCATAGCATTTTGTCCTTTTTGAAGAAAGTGGTACACTGATTTACATTGTGGCACCAGCTCCTTATCTTGAGGACTGGTAATAGTTTACAGAATGGCTATGCTTAATAGCATAAAATACAATGTTTAAAGGAATATTTGAAATACTATATATATGACAGCCCTTTATCCACTCCAAGTTTATTAGCTTCTCAAATTCAGTCTTATTCATTTTCTATGTCTATAACACTTAAAGTGTATCTGTCACATGGATGACATGACAATGCAGATGGGTAACAATGCTATCACGCTTTGCACACAGAAACATCAATGGGCAGTTAAATTAACTCTTGAGTAAGTATTATTATGTTCTGAATTTAGACTGGATGAAGTGTGGTAAAATTAAGTCTAACAAGGACCTCATGTGAATTAAGCAATAAACTTTGGGTATTTTTATCAGTCTTTTTCAGCAACTCCAAAATCTTTGTATGATACTTACTGATAATTTTTGCATCATTCCTTGAGGGACTTTGACCAAGCAATAATTCAGGCACATTCACCATGTGGAAAATAAATATTCTGAAAAATCAATACATAGCCGATGAACACATGAAATTATTAAGATCAGTGAAAATCAAAAAGGTTCTAGAAGATGTGTTCTACCCTAATTAAATATGTAAGTTCAAAAAAACACCTTTCTTTTGTGGGAAAAATTTGTTGCAGCTCTTCTTTCTAAAGGTAGGTTACTGCTTTTTATAGCTAGTTTTTAAAGAGACCAAAATTAGAGAGTTCATAACCATAATAAATAACATACCACATAAAAATGACTTCACTCTTATTTTTTTACCTTCTCATGGAAAACAATGCATTTTCAGCTATAAGAATCCTGATTCCACACAGCACAAGGGTGTACAAAGTATTTTCAGCCTGTTACTAGCAGATAGATTTACAGGTATGTTGGAAGTGCAGGTGACGTACAATGATGTCAGTATTGCTGTTTTCTTAATCAGCTGTACATCAGTGCTTGAACAATGGCAAACACATCAGGTACTCAAAAATAACAAACAGCTGTTGAATAATTGAGGCAAAGGAAAGGAAGGAGTTTAGTGTGACTTCACAGAATATGACTTATATGTACAGCTGACTGATGTTACTACTAAGAAAAACAAAGAGAATGGGGAAAAAGAAGTTCCACATGTGAATGTTGATTTTTATTTGAAGAAATATAAACATATCACCAAGAAGGCAGCTAAATTAAGTTTGATGCTTAAGAGAAAACCTAGGATAGACAGTTATACTTGAAAGTCCTTGACATATAGTTGTAACTGTGAGAGTGGGTAAAATTTCATTTGGGAGAGTACGTAATATAAAAAGAGGATCGTGAAAGTAGTATCTTTAAGAAAACCAACATAGGGTTGTATGAGGAAGGAAATGATGACGAGATTCTACAAGGTAACTGAGGAGGAACAGTCCAGGTTACTGAATGAAAGTCAGAGAGAACTGTGGCCTAGAAACCAAGGTAACAGAATCTTAGAAAGAACAAGACTGACACCATCAAATTCTGAGTTTGAAAGGACAGGACTAATATACATCTAAGGGACGTGGCAGTGAGAAAATAATGCATGACTCAGGTTCCATGGAGTAATTAGACTGTATTTTAAGAAGCACAGTTGTGAAGATTAATGAGACAAGGATGCAGGCCAAGAGAAAATTTTGTTGACAGAATTTTGTGTATTTCTGACACTAGCCTTCCAACACATGCCTCATTAGCAGCCTGCTACACACCCTGCCAGATATTGCTCCACACTTACACAATCTTACATAAAAATATTGTGTGTCCATATACAAACAGCACACACACACTCACCCTGTATCACTGTTCATGACTTAACGGCAGCCTGGTCATGGAGCACTTGCTTGGCATGTATGAGCCCTTAGAGTTAAGCCGCAGTACCATGAAACCAAAACCAAACCAACCCCCCAACAACAAAAAAAAATCCCACACCAAACAACACTGTTCACTTAATAAAATGAGCTATGATTATTCATCCAGATTTCTCTAACTCACAAAACTTTACGACACAGTTTTCATGATTCTGTGGAGTCCACAATGTGATTTTATCCAACCAATCAGTGATGATTATCTACTTTTTTGTCCAGTAAACAGACTACTGTAAACAGACACAGGATATTCCCAGAAATGTCTACGCTAGATTAAAAAACTAAATATGAAGAATGTTTTTGTGTTGGTAAAATGTGAACTTACTCAAAAGTAAATAAATAGAAATCTTACAGACACACTCTTGATTCAGTTTTAATAACCTTGAATTTCTGGCTAATTTACATGTCTGTTCACCCTACCCCATGCTGATTTTGAAGTAGTTCCCATTCGTTCTGTTGTCTCATCCATAAACACTTCAGTCTGTATCCCTAAAAGGATAAAGGGCCTTGCATTCTGTTGGCTGTCTACCAGACTTTCCAAAGGGTAGTAATAATCCACACCCCTGCCTTTTTATTGCTTCTCCTGTTAGGTAACCAACTTTTGCAAGTTGGTTCTTTTTCAACTTGTGTGTGTGTGTGTGTGTGTGTGTGTGTGTGTGTGTGTGTATTGATACACCTTTCAAACCTCTAAAAGCCTATAATTATCTGTTTTGAATCTGACAGTAAATAATACCACCTCCAAGTACAGGACCTTTATCCTACAGTCTTTTTTCCCTCCCAGTAACCTGCCCTTCACTGTGGCAAATTTTAAGTGTGATGCCAATCTGGTCATATTCCTTTGCAGGTAATTTGTTGTTCACAGCTAAGGAATTTGCCAGTGTATAGTTAGACATACGTGTTTAATCCACTCAGAGCTCAATGAATTGCATAACTATCAAGCTAAGGTTTTTTTTTTCAACTAAGATAATTTCCTACTATCATTTGTATGATTATTGCCTTTCATTGGTTTCGTTTTCTCTTTTAAGTTCCCATAAATATTATTCATATGTTAGATCTGTTAGGTACCCACTATGTATTCCCCAAGTCTTTTATCATTTCATTATGATTCTACTTGTATTTTTGCTATGTTGTATTGTAACTGACTTTCCAGGCTCATGATCTAATTATCAGCAATGTTCATCTGCTTCATCTACTGAGTCTGGCTATATGATCATGTTTTGTTAACTTGTACAAGCCTTTCTGTACTGTATGTGAATTTTTTTAAGTGTTCATTTTTATTGCTGGACTTAATGTTTTATCGAGTTATTTTACTTAATGGGCTAACGTTCTGTTTGTTTGAGCTGATCTCTCCAATTTCTAGGCGAACTTCAAGGGCTGCCATCTCCTCCTGTTGGCTTACACACCAAGCAAAGCAGTCCTGCAAACAAGCGTCCCACCCTCACCTGGGGTCTCGTGGGCGGCTAGAGCACCAGAAGGAAGCAGCCTGTTCTCTAACTCAGGCCAAGCCTCCTCAGTCCTTCCCAGTCCTAATGAGGGGGCTGGCTTGCCTACGAAGTTCAGTATCCCTTGGATTTATTTAGCAAAGCTGGAGTCCTAGCATAACCTTTAAGGGTAGTCCCTTACTCCAATTTAATAAATACTAATACAGCAGTATTAGTATTTATTAACTCAACACTTAGTCAACATTTTACATACTTGACTAGAAAGTGAGGAGAAAAACAGACACTGATGAGCAAAGGTGGTACCATCACAATTTTGCTTAGTTTTAGCTCCACAATTTCCCTCAAATACTGACTGATGCCAATTCTTTTTCAGCATTACATTTTGCTCTCTGTATTCACTCCCTATCCTGTCTCTGCTTCCTGTAATCAGTCCCAGTTTTGGATGGGTGATAGTTTAGGGTAGGCGCTGATTGTTTCCTAGCTGAAACAAACGAATTATCATTATTGCTGGTTCCTTCTAAAAAATCATGGAGTAGGTATCACGCTTGTCCCTTAACCCGGTACCTCAAGAATATCTTAGTAGTAAACAAATGAGTTGATTCATATCCTGAACCTTCCATGTGCCACTTACTTTAACTAAGGTTTGTAGAAAAGCCTCTCAAAGAATAAATCACCTATTAATTTTTTTTAAGTCTTACTCATTTTAAAAAGTGTGGTATGTCCTTCAAAATTTTTTTACTTATAGGTTGTCTTTGTTCTTTTCCATACAATTTAATCAAAAAAACAGAACTGTTCGGGTTTCCAACAATCCGGAGTTTCCTGATTGCACTCTTGGCACAGTTCAACATGTTTCTCTCGTCCTGGCATTTTTTTTGTATCTTGACAGCTGGATCCTGAGGTCCTTAGAGGCTGAGGCCTGTCCCTCTGACATGGCCATAGTGGCAGCACAGTGTGCTCTTTCGTCTTCTAATTTAATGGTGTAAACTGCAAATGCTCAATGCATACTAGGTGGAGGCTGCAGTTTAGCTTGAGTGAAAACCCTTTTCCTTACCAACGAGGCTACCCCATAACACAACTCATGGAGGAAGGGCAGGAAAAGTTTTTTCTCCTCATCTGCTCAATCTTAAAGATATATTAATTCTCTAGTAGTCTCTATGATGACAAACTAATTTTAAAGATTATCATTATAAAATTGTAGATTTAAGGATTTTTGATGGGTTCCACACCTCCACAATTACTGGCCTTAGTACAGCTCATATCTCATCTTGGCCAGTGAGAAACCACTTCAAGTTGTCGCCAATGTCTTTTGTAAGACCTTACATTAATACTTGCTATCTTGCCAGGTGTGGTGGCTCACACCTGTAATCCAAGTACTCTGGAGGCTGAGGCAGGAGGATCACTGCAAGTTTGAGACCAGCCTGGGTTACAAAGTGAGCTCAAGGCCTGCCGGAACTGCATAGTGAAACCCTGTCTCAAAATGACACATACACACACACACACAAAAAATCAAAAAACTTGCTTTCTTGCTGGAAATTAGGAAGAAGATGTTCCATATTCATCTTTTGTATTTCTCAACTTTGACCTGGAAACAATTTTGTCTAAGGATCGCTTCTCGGCCTTTTGGCTAAGATCAAGTGCAATTTTGTCTAAGGAGCCTGATTTTCCTCTAGTAGAAAATATTTAAAATCATAATTTGGGAACTAGGAATGACTACTGCTACTAATACATTGCTTTTAGGTTTTATAATGGACAGAATAAGGGTTCTCATGTCTTTCGACATATTTTAAACTTTACTTGGAAATGATTGCAAATCCAAAACAAACACTAAACCCTGTATATCCTTTACCTAGATTTGTTTATTGTTAGCCCTTTACTCACTTCTTAATAATTTGCTTATATATTATATATTGTATATATGCATATATTTCTTCCTGAAGTATGAGGGTAATTACATACATCATGGCCCTATAGCCATACAGTAGGTGTTTCCTAGGAAATAAGTGTCTCCTAACTATATCTTGCTATATCAGTACAATACAGCTGTCAACATAGATATAACTCTCATCAACTGTCCATGTACCTTATTTGATCTAACAATGTTCTTCAAAGTCATTTTCCTAGTGCAGGATCCAATCTAGTGATAGGTACTGCCTTTATTAACTTTCTAAACAGTCTGAAACATCTCTATTGCTTTAATGGTCCTTCATAATGATGTGATTTTTTTTTGGTGCTGGAAATCAAACTCACAGCCTTGCGCTTGCCAGGCAGGCACTGTGCCACTGAGCTATATCTCCGGGCCCCAGTGATGTGATTTCTTAATCTCTCATGACACTAATTTTATTTAAAAAAAAAAAAATTCCTCCTGATACACTCCTATTTATACTCAGCTGGAAACTAAGTGATGCTTCTCCTCAGAGTGCTCACGTCTGAAGCACATGCTGTATGCCTCCCCCTCCTCGGTGATGCTAATTATGATCACACAGACTAGGTGCTACTCATTTTCTCTACTGCATCATCAATGGTTTGCGCCTTTCCTCCCTCTCTTGAGGTGAAAAGGTTGTGTACAGCTCCTTAGCAAATCCTCTACACTTACCAAGAATCATCGGTGATTCTTTCCCAATCATATTCACTACAGTGGGTATAAAATAATCAGTGGTCAGGGTGGGTACCACTAAGAGATGCATGAGGAAACTCGAGTAATGGGGCCATTCCACACTTGGAAGAAACTGGCTGATACCACATAAGTCTGGCATGCCTCAAAACATGCACAACAGTAAATTTACAGTGCAAGTCCTGCCAAAAATCACAAACAGATACTGAACCATAATGAAGTGCACGCTGAAGTATGTAGAGGTGTCCGCAACTTACAAAATGCATCAGAAGTAAGATGGATTAATGGACAGATGGTAATACAATAAAGCAACTGCAGCAAAAGGTAACCACTGGAAAACAGAGCTGGGTGGGTACAGGATATTTTGTGCCCAATTCTTTGAAGTGTGCTACATGTTTAAATATTTTCAAAATAAATCAAGAATTTTAAAAACAGTACAATAAGGAACAGGTTCTAAAGACCACAAACAGCAAATAGATAATCACAATTTGGAATAATTCTCCCATGTTCATACATACCTATATTTTGAATCTAAGCTTATGGAAGGAAGACAGAAAGCCAGTTTATAGCTAAGTGGTTCTAGAGATGATCAAAACACTGATGTCACAATATGTACGAACAGTTTTTCAGAACTCATCTCCTAATAAGGAAACCTTGTATTTTAAAATACTTTATGTGATTTTAAATGCATATACTTTAAGTCAATGCCTAGCTTATCTACTTTCCTATGTAGTTAGTTTATTCAAACAGGCCATAAGACTTTTATTTTTAAACTTTTACTAGAGGAAATGAAGATGGATTTATATTTTGGCAATATGGCACATGGAAGGCAGTTTATCATAATACTAGGAAAATTTACAAACACTACTGTAAATGTTTGCACAAAATACATGTACTTTCAAAATTCCTTCTCTGTCCGTTTTTGGGCAATTAAGTCATTTTATTTTTCATTCATACAAGCTCTGCTCTATTAATAGCTTCTGCACATTCCTGTCAGTATCCCTAACCACATCACTCTGAATTTCACACATATCAACAAACAGAAAGTACTCCCCACAACAGTGGGAGACATGTTTCACTGCAAACTCACCAACATTTGAGCATTATTTTTCTTTCTTTTGAAGCAGGGTCTCACTACGCAGTTCAGGCAGGCCTTGAACTCACTACGTAGTCCAGGCTGGCCTTGAATTCACAGCGATCTTCCTGCCTCTGCCTCTTGAGCGTTGGGATCACAGGTGTGTGCCACCATGATGGGCCTCTTGAGCACAATCTTAAAACATAGTATTTATCGATTTATAGGGCAGTTTTTGCTGGCATCGTATGTGAGGCACTATTATATTGGACCCTGCTCCGCAGTTTACTGTCAGCAGGATTTTGCTGGCTCAGAAGCAGAACAGTGAGCCCTTAGTGCTGCAGTGTGTTCAGCTGTTAAGAGCAGCAAGGCACAGTGGCTGTGTGGGGCTGGCCTCTGATGCCTCTCCTCTCACTCTGGGTCTGTCCCTCTGTGACTCCCTTTCCCCATGTCTCCCAGTTTCAGTCCTGTCTATGTGTGGAGCTATTTATCCTCGTGAGTTTTAACTGGTTTTGGTGAGATCTACATACAGTATTCTGTTCAAGTCTGAAAAAAACTCATTTATACTCTAATAATTTCTTTAATGGTGTTTATGAATTTCCGTATTTCTGAAATGTTTATCTAGTTTGTCAGACCAGAAACTTAAAAGCTTTACTCTTTTTGTTTAGTAATACTAGCAAATTTGTTTTCTTATGTTAATACTTATATAATATTTTTCCTAATCATTAAATTTTCCTTTATTACTATTTTGCTTATGTCTTTGAATCAGTTTTTTCCCCCATTCCTGTTCCTCAGAAAGCTCATCAGCTTTTATTCTTTTAGCAAATACTGTACAACCTTGGCCTCATCCTGTAAGTACTGATAGTTATATATGCAATATCTATAACTTTGAGATATTAGTAAGGGATTATATATACTGGAAAAATTATTCAAGTTTCCAAGTAGTACTGTGCTAACTCTTGCCTTGTTTAACTTTTGCTTCGTGCACTTGTATAGTTACCTGGTCCTTAAGAGGGCAGTACAATTTAATCATCACTTTGAATTATACGTGCCCTTTATTATCACAAAAATTATTCTTCCTATCATGCAGTATTGTCTGACTTTAATTCTTTGTCTAACATTAATATTGTAGTTTTTTTTTTTTAATTTTCAAAAGCATCTTTGGGGCCAGGGGTTTAGCTCAGTGGTGCAGTGCTCACTTGGCAAGTGTGAGGTCTTGAGTTCAATGTCCAGTTCCCCTCCTAAGAAAAGCTTTTTAGCTGTACCATTTTCAACTATCACAGAGGAAGTTATATAAATTGACTTGTTAAAAATATGAGTTTACTATACCTTTAAAGTCATTTCCTGTCCTCAAATGTTCTAGTCTAATTTGGTACTAAAACTCCAGGTTGTTATTACTTTATTTGTTCTTTTTTAGGTATGACCTCATATTTATAGTCAATTTGATGATATTTACAACAGTTATTTAGTCATCTCTCTTGCAGTCAGTGCTCACAGCCAGAATTTTAATTCCAAGATTTATTATTTTATTTATAATCTGGCATTACCTCAATCAAGTAGAATATATTTATACAACTAATTTCTGTACAACAAGGCAGAAGCAATGTTGTATTTTGTTGGGTTTTTTCTTTTGTCTTTTTGAGACAGGGTCTCGCTATGCAGTTCAGGCTGGCCTTGAGCTCACTTTGTAGCCCAGGCTGGTCTCGAACTCACAACGATCCTCCTGCCTTAGCTTCCCGAGTGCTGGGATTACAGGTGTGTGTCACTATGCCCGGTGCAATGTTGTATTTTGAAGATGTGCTCTTTTAGTTGTCCTTCCACAGGAAAGATAATTAAGCTGTAGTATGTAAAAAAAAAAAAAAAAAAAAGTAAAGGGTAAAACTTTCTACTTCAAAATATACACATTTTCTTATTGTCTACTGGAAATTGCTGAGATTAAACATGAATGAATATGGCTTAGTTTTTATTCATGCATATGTAATAAAAAACTAACATCTAATTAATTATAGAACTCTTTTAAGATTTTATAAGGACATGGTCATTTCTAAGTCTGATATATTTCTTTTTCATTGATTTTCGACTGAAACTGGGAGAGAATCTTTTTAATCTATACAGAGTAGACTTACTTCAACATAGAAGTCTTTTTGTAATATACTGAAATCGTTTAACTCCAAGCATGCCAAAAGTTTTCTAAAATATTTTTTTGGATCTTTCTTTAAAAACTATTTGTAAATGAATTGCCCCTACCCTGCGACACCATCCAGAGTTCAATTACCTCAATCACAGACGCAAACATACAAGACTCACTAACCTCAGGGAAGGACATGAAGGATTTGGTTAGTAGCTCCACCATACGCAACAGAATGACAAGAAGTCAGAATAGCGTTGTTGGTAGCTATGCCAGGGAGAGGTTCTGTGGCATTCTTTAACATAACAAGGGAGCAGTTCAGCAATTTTGGGGGTAAAACGTGGCAACAGGGCAAGGTAGTACGACTGCACTCACTAAAGGTGTGTGCAGCAGTGTATTATCTTTCCATTCTTGGCCGAGCAGCTAGGCACTACTCCACTGACAGCTAACTAGCACTCTTCCAAGGCACTAGGACAGTGTATGTGTGACACATGACTCCAGAATGCCCTCCTCAGACATTATGTCATGCCGCGGTGGCACACAGATGATCTGGAACAAACCTGTGTAACTTTCATCATCGTCAGACAAAGGCACCTCTCTCTTCAGTAGCGACTCCAATTCCTCCGTTTCTGCGACATCCACTGGCCGCTCACCGTGTTTATTAGCTTGAAATGGGTTCCCGCCATGACGAAGCAACAGTTTCACTATCTGCAACATTGAATGGGAGGAGGATTTAGTCCTTTCCTTAACTGTTATTTTGACCATGCACTTGATAACATTACCACGTCTGCATCTATGTCTCAGTGGCTAATCATTACTTTAGGGCAGGTGTGGTAGCGCAAGCCTATAATCCCAGCACTTGGGAGGCTAGGGCAAGAGGATCACTGTGAGTTTGAGGCCCATGTGGGCTACACAAATGAGCTCCTGGCAAGACATCTACCCTTCACTCTTGCAGCTCTGACGTTTTTGCCACAGTACTGGGGACTGGACCAGCACTTTTGCACAGGGCTGTATCTCCAGCCATTTTAAAAAATTTTGAGAAAGGGTCTTATTAAGTCACTAAGCTGCCCAGGTGGGGCTCAAACATGATCCTCCTGCCTCTGCCTCCTAGAGTGCTGGTATTAAAAAGCCACGTGACACTGTGCCACTATGCCCAGCTATGCTCTAATTTTTTATCGGTCTTTCATGGTTCTAACTGGATCAGTACTACAAAAGAGTTCATCTAAGTCCGTACACACCTAAGCCCATGACCGTCCCCTATGGCTAGGTCCCTCATCTACTTTGTCATGCTTTGGTATATATCACTTCTGTAAAATTTTTACCCATTCTATTTGAATGTGACGATAATCATATGACTCACTCATTTACTGCTTAATTTCTCAGCCGTCTTCCTTGAGCTCTAACCCTAAATATCAGAATTTTTTACCCAATTCAACGTATAATATGTGTATTTTTTAACACAAAAGCCTAAAATCAACAAGTTCCAAATGGAGTTCACTGAATTTGTACCTCACTTTTTATCTATTTCCATCCAGAGTGACTGGCACTGAAAGCTACCCAGTCTCTAAAGTCAGGAATCATCACCAATTTTCATTTTCACTCTGCATCACAGAGGTGGCCAAGTGTTTGTTATTAACTATGCTGCCTTGCTTTCTCTTGTTTTGATTTCTCATTTACATTGACGCTGGTGTGTTCTATCACACAGGAACCTACATTCATACATTTCACGTCCTTACTCTAGACTATCAGCTTCATGAGATCAAAACTTTATAGTCTCAACACATAATTATGTTTTCTGGTACCTAGAAAATGCACCATATCATCTAGGAGCATGTAGAAATAAATGAGAACAGATAAATATTAACTACATTTATCACTAAAGGAACAATTTAAAACAACATACTGTAAATCAAGATGTTCAAACAAAGAATTTAAAACTGAAGGTTCACAATGAATCAAATAATGAAATTTCTAGATTAGTGCGAAAGCACAGAATAATCTATATACTCACAGAGAACAGAGAGTGTCTGAAGAAAACAATTATTCATGAGACCATGGTCCTAGCTGTCAGTATTTATTTCTCTTGATTCTTCACCTTTATCAGATCAGAGATGATTTAGGATTTTGAAGGCTCAGCTAACTTTTAATGACTGCAGCTGGAGGACAATTACCCCTGTCACCTACTCCAAACTGCAGGCATCCACCAAGGTGGAGGTGGTGAAGCCACAGGGCCATGTGGGACTGGGTGGGGAGCACGTGGGCAGGGGCTCAATTCAGTCATAGGTTCCAGTGCTAAACAGCACTTCCAGAGGTAGCCAGTGCCATCTACTCCTCAACTTCAGTTGTTCTGAGATTCAGTGTGGTCTGCAGGCTTAGTTTTTACATTTTTAAGGGATTACTAAACGAAGAAGAGAATTTGGTTCTAATCAAAATAGAATTTACTACCAACCTAAATATATTAGAAAGATATAGCTTCCATGATTTTAAATGTTTTCTTTTATCATATAGGAATTATAGTGAATAAAATTCATTAGCATTCTTGAGTATTTAGGGCCAAACCCTGTATGACTACTTCACACAGTGAGGATGTACATAAAGCCACAGGTTTTATGAAGCACAGCCACAATAGAAATGCACTCAAATCAACAAAACAATTATCTTTCCTCTCTACGAAAAACATTAAGCTATTTTATAAAATAAAATTTGCAGCTGTAAAGATGTGAGGAAAAAAATCACCCTGCAGATGTGACAGAGATAATAAAAAAAGGGGGAGAAGATGAAGGAGAAAAAGGAAGGGGTAGCAGAGGTGACCTGTGAAGCCTAAAATATTTACTCTGACTTGTATAAAACAAGCTTACCCCACTCTGTCCTGGGCAGTGACTTCTCATTCCTCTAGGTTCTAAGATCTTGGTTTTCTATTTCTTTTGTTTTTGTCTTTGTGGCTCTTTCTCTCTTTAAACCTCCCCTGGGACTAGGGATGCAGCTCGTATGGCTAGTATGTGTCAGAAATTGGGTTTCATTCCCAGCTTCAGAATTAAATTAACAAAATAAAATCTCCTCTTCCATTACAGAGACTTGAGAAAATTAAATAAGAAAACTTTCAGCCATTATAAGTAACACCACAGTGAGCATTTTTATAAGTTGAAATTTTTTTAATTTTTAGACTTACCTCCTCAGACCAGAGAACCGGAACAAGACAGCAAAATAAGGGATCTTAATACTGCTGAAAGCTTTCTTCCCACATCAGGAAGCAGCAAATAAGTACCACATGACTACGATGATGAGTCGGGTACAGACGGCTGATTCAAACATCTCTGAAAAACCATTACCAGCACATGCGAACACTGTACTTATTCTAACATGGATTTTAGGCAACATAAAGTTGCTTGCAGAGTAACAGGCAGCAAATCAGAAGTAGGTAGAAGTAATGAGACACAAGAAAAATGATAGGCATGTAAAGCAGAATTAAGAATGAGACTACTATACATGTGTATTACGAGTAAATAGAAACAGCAAGTCAAAACCTGACAGTAAGCCATGTTAATCCTCTCATACTCTGAAGTAATTTAGATCTGGCTACAAAACTTTCTGGTTCTCCTACCTTAGAACCATTTTATAGATGAAGTTGTCATAACTTTTACCAAGTGAATAAAACCCAGGTCTTACACAGAGGCTCGTAAGGCATGGTACAGCTGTACAGAAATGAGACTTTTTGGTAACTCTCATTTCCCTCTTCATTAGGGACAAACAAATGAAGGAGAAAATAGTTCTCAATAGTTCTTGAATTCTGACTCCCACTCTCCTAGGCATGTTGGCAGGAAGCAAAGCAAAGGTCTTTCAAAACCAGCATTCCAGTCTTGCTCTGGAGACTAGAAATAGTGTTTGAGTCCTCGTAAGTGTATGAGCTCAAAGGTCAGCTTCTGGAAAATATTTTGCAGCTATGTGCATATTTAGAAAATTGTACTCATAGAAACACGCCTCAGTCACAGTCCTAATTTTAAAAAATTACACTTAGAAAGCAGGAAATCTATGTAATCACACCTACAGGAAGATCATTCACCTCCGATAAAGTATCATTAATGCCTATTTAAAAAGGGTAAATAGTATAGTATTTTAAATATTATAGCTAGAAAGTAAATCCATTTCTGATAAGTTCGGAGGGAAGAGCAATGTACCCGTATGTTGCTAAGCCTGATGAGACAAACTTTAGGCACCCTGGTCCTCCTCCGCCATCAATCACCCATGCATTCATTTATCCACATTAACACCCACTCCAGACTGACTGCACAGTTCCATGTGACATGCCTTTACAGAATCAGTCACACAAAAGGACATGACACGTCTGTTCAAATGCTACGCATAGTCGAGTGCAAAAAACATGTTAGACAAGTAAACAGTAAAAAGGAACGTAATCAATGCTATCATGCAACTACAGTGAAGCCTCGGTTCACAAACTTAATTCATCCCATGGTGCTGGTCACAGAATTTGATCCATGATTCTAGTTGCAACTGAACTGAACCAGGATACTACTGTATGTAGAAACTGTCATGAGAGAGGGATGAGAGGAAAGAATGCTTCAATGGTATGCAAGACCAGTTTAGGAAAAATAGTATTTACTATTTAAAATTTACATTTTTCTTCACTCAAAAATTTTTCATTGATAAACAGAAAAACAACATAGAAAAATACGAGAAAAATGGCATTTTAAACTTTTAGTTTCTAGGTATTTGGATACATTGAAATACACAAAGATAGCATCTAAACATCTTTTACCACTACCATTTTCATAACATTTTAGACTTCAGACATGCTTACATGCAATGTCTTCATTTCTTTACAATGTCCGCTTTAGAGAGATGTCTTTTATTGTATAATTTTAAGACAAGGAAATTCAAAGAAGTAACTTGTTCAAGATTACATAATTAGCAAACTGGCCAGGAAAGAATTGGATTTGTGACTACCTTCACTCCAAATTCCATGTTAGTTTCAACTAAAACAAGAGTTGGCTTTTAAAATGACGGGCAGCACAACACTCCAAAGTCTGCTATTACTACAGTATCTAGTTATCTGATAGAAGACCCTGAAATAAAATTTCTGCCAAATTGCTTATTGAATCAGCAAATGAAATGGATTACTTTATGAAAATATAGTGCTAAATCTGTGAATGAGCAGTTAGAAAGCAGAGAAAGGGTGCTGGGGCTACAGTGCACAGCCAGGGTGCTGGCTTAGCACAGGCAGGCCTGGGTTCAGTGCCTGGCACCACCACGCAAGAAAGGGAAAAACATAGATGTGTTGATTAAGCAATGAATAAAACATGACAAGATCATACAGCTAAGAAAGGATCTCGGATTGGGGATGTAGCTCAGCAGCCTAAGTGCTTGCCTGGCAAGCCTGAGGACACGAGTTTGATTCCCAGTACCAAAAAAAGACAAGAAAGAAAAGAAAGGATCTCAGTTCGTCTGGGTTGGGTTTTCTGTTGCACACTTACGTCTCTGTGCCCACTGCTAGCGGAGTCATGGAGCGGAGTGTCATCGTCCAGTCCTTGTGTGTTGACATCGGCTCCGGCGGCAATCAGCACCTTGGCGACGTCATAATATCCAACATTGCAAGCTTCATGAAGTGGCGTCCAACCTAAAGCCAGAAGAGTAATTCAACAGATAGGCATGTGAATGAATTCAGGATGCGTGCTTTTCATACAGACAGGCTTATTTATTTAGATTTTTTTGAGACAGGGTCTTACTGCCTAGCTCAGGCTGGCCTCAAACTCACTACACTCTTCTTGCTTCAGCTTTGTAGGTGCTGGGATTACAGGTGCGTGACACTGTGCCTGGCATCATTTAGAGAGGTTTATGTGTGACACATCAACTCTAAATTGAGTCTAGCCAGGTAATCCTAGTACTTGGGAGGCTGAGGGAAGAGGACTGTTTCAAGTTGAGGCCTGTGTGGGCTACAAAGTAAGCTCAAGGCCAGCCTGAACTGAATAGCAAGACCCTGTCTCAAAAAGACCAAAAAAAAAAAAAAAAAAAAAAATTGAGTCTAAATTGCACTAATTCAACTGGGCGTGGTAGTGCACACCTATAATCTCAGCACTTGGGAGGCTGAGGCAGGAGGACTGCTCTGAGTTTGAGGCCAGCCTGGACGACCACACAGTGAGTTCAAGGGCAGCCTGGACTACAAAGCGAGACTCTGTCTCAAAAAAATTGCATTTACTCAAGAGATGGGCTTTCCCATATGAGCATGTGTGCGCCACATCGATGCTAAGTGACACGTGCACAGAAGAAACAAGGAGGGATGCAGCAGCCACCTAAGAACACCAATTGGACAGAGGAAACACGCTGTCACTCCTACTTAGGGGACTCCAAAGTAAAATAAAATATAAGCTTGTCAGATTATTAATTGGGTTGACAATACCCAGTCCAGGGAAGGTATGTGAACAGGGGCTCCTCCACGTACTTCCCCTTCTCTCAGCTAGGGTCTCGCATGGTGCCCAAGGTCCCCTGCCTCCATCTTGAGTAGCCGGGACTACCGGCCCTGGCCCTCGCCCCGAGCCCTTTCACACATCCTCAGTGTAAATAAAAAGCAAACAGAGGATCTTTTTGGTGGGCAGTCTGCCTTTATTTCTAAAATTTTAAATATGCATCTCATTTGATAGAGCAATTTCAATTCAACTGAAATAGTTCTCTAACTGCCCACAAATACACGGGTATTCACTACAGAATTGGTTATGGAAAGTTACACTGTTTTGTGCAGCTGTGAGAGAGGAAGCAGACATACTCACATATAGTGAGAGATGTGTCTGCTAAGACATTACAGGTAGGCTGCAGGATTACAGACCAATAGAGATAGAAAAATTTCACTTTTAAGACGCCTGTATATAACTAAATGTTTGAAAGGCTAACCTCCAAATTGTCAGTAACATTTCTACGGAAGAGAAAAAAACAGAGGGATGGGGAGGTGGGGCACTACACTATGTGAAATTAAGGTGCCCCTCTACACTGTCCTCTGTAATGTTAGTTACTGTTTCAACACTTGATACTAAGAACATACTGATACGAAATTTAAAAAAGTAAAAATACTACTGCTTTTTTATATCTTCATATTCAAGTTAATGAACATTCTTGAAGTATGAATAAGTTATACCCTAAAAACTCTGTATACTGAAATCTGTTCAGAATACAATCTAAGTCCGACAAAGAATTATACAATGTCAACTAAAAAGTAAACTTAATATGCAAAAATCTGAGTGAGTACTGACATGGAAAAGTAGTGGAGATCAGGGTTTCTGCACATGCTCCAAAATTTTTGTAATAAAATATATTTTTACAACTTTCATTTCTGCAAAGGAATGGTAGAATGTGTATTAAATTATAATCAGGCTTTATTTTGATATTAGCTCCTGAACATTAGTGTTGAATTACTAGTCTTACCTGCGAAATCTTTCACATTCACATTTGCCCCTAAGCTTATTAATTCTTTCACTTGTTTCACGTCACCACGAATAGCGGCCATGTGTAGAGGAGTTTCACCACGTTCATTCCTTTTATTAACTTTATCTTTTTGTCGAGATGAAGAACTGGGAGTTTTCTTTTGGGCTGGTGTCTGTGATGGGTGGTTTGGTGTGGAATCTGTTAACAAAGAAGTTAAGGAAAGTTCTAGGTGAAATATTTTGTCTCTTTAATGGCTCTTAATGATGATAAACTCCTTCCACAGGATACAGGAAATGCCTTCTCACCCTCACAACCCAAAACTTTACTGTGATGATGTATTAGTAACTTGAGATATAGATTTTCCTGCAGAACTCTCCACTGTCAAAAACCAATTTAGAAAACGGTTTCATTCTTTAAATTCATAAAACTTTTAAAATGATAATAAAGTATAAAGTTTATATCATAAAAATATTTGCTTAAGTAATAATTTGATGAACTGCAAAAATATGCATTTTTCCTGGGCATGTTATATAATTATTTTAAGACATAGATAATGTTAAATAGAAGGCTAGAGTTCACACCTCTGACTCAAAGCACTGGAGTTCTGTTAAGTGCAAATTAAGGTCAGATAAAATGAAGCCAAAGATCTGTCTGAAATAGTGGTAGCTGGAAAAAGGCCTAGGAAAATTACGGTTTGTTTTGTTTCCTATCTTTTGATTTTTGTTCTAGTTTCTGTAACAAAACCAAGAATGTTAAAGCATATGTGATGCCCAAAGTTTCCTCCATCTTTTCAGAACTAGGGAAAATAAGTAAAAAACAACTGTTTTTTTATTGATTAAGAATTTAAGACAGTGCTAATTAATTTTGAAGATTTATAATCATTTGAAAGAAATAATTATTCTAAGAGAAAAAGAGTATAGAAAGTAATAATTTTCCATCATCAGTCACAGCAACTAACACATTTAAAGGTTTACAATTAAAAAATATGTAAGTAAAAAATAAAGGCAATATTATACTTTCCTCCATAGGAAAAAAGTTTAATGTTGGCATTGGAGTTTCAAGTATATAGCACTAAATGAGTAATAGTTTCCTACTCATTTCTGGAAATGTACACCCCATCTTATCAGCATTTCTGAACTACTGAGAAGACTTCTTGATTCACAGTCAAACTCAAAACACATGTTGGATGAATAAAAATTTTTATTATAGTCTTTGTTGTCAAATTATTAAGAAAATTAGTTTCATTGGTTTTCTTAAAAAAACAAAACTAAAGGATCTATCTAACGGAACAACACTAAATTTCAACTACATCTATACAATGACAGATGTCACCATCTGTATGAAAACAGGTTGGTATTTTGAAAGGTTTACAACTAGTTTTACAGACATTAATAAAAAAAGTTACACAGGAGCTATCCTTGAGTGTAAAGAACTTAACTGCACAATATTATAATTGTGCTTTTACTGAAAAGAACCATAACAAAAGAGACCTGGTCGTACATTTACGCCTAGAAACTCTTGGGAGTAAAGATCAGAAACTCTTAGCGGTGTTTGCCTCTCAAGCGGAGGATGCTGGCCATGAGGGAAGACTTGGACTTTTTTCTTACTGTATTAATTCTTGAATGTATTCTAAGGACAAATGTTCATAGTACAAAAACTTCAAACATTTTTAAAAGTCTTTCTAATTAACAGTTAAACCTGATCTCAAAGTCAGTATTTTATACAAATGTTGTTAGTTTTAGCACTGTAAATAGCAAGCACAAGATCCTGAGTTTGAGTCCCGACACACACACACACACACACACACATACACACACACACACACACACACACACACACACACACACACACACACACACACACACACGGAGCCAGGGATATAACTCAGCAGCACAAGGGCCTGTCTAGCACTGTAAAAACACCTTGAATTTGGCCACAGTCTGTCCAAGTGAGCAGAAAAGGTGAGTGAGCCCAAAACAATACATTGTATTTTAAAAAGCTCTAAAATGTTTTTAGTAATGAAAGACAGTAGATACATTCATATTTTGATTGAAATTATATTTAGATACTATGTTGTATCAGTTTTTATTAATACAGGAAAAGTTCACTGGAGAACTATTCCTTTTTCAAAGTATTTCAAGTCTTATATAAAGATGCCTTGAATGCAGAGCCCAGAGACAATGTTTTTCTCCAGACAAAAATGATTATATCTTCTGTCAGTCAAAAAGAAGCAATAGCTAAGATTACCAGTTTATTGGCAGAGGCTAGTGAACTGGAAGCCTGGAACACTGCCTCACCGAAAGAAAATGGGAGGAATCTTCAGTAAGGTAAGAGTCCTCTCCCAGGATTTCTCAAGTTGATTGACTCATTTCTAAGTTATACATTTTATTTAACAACTATTTACTTAATACCCAGTAAATACAAAGATCCCTGCTCTTACATAACTTCTAATCTAGAGGAGAAGACAATACACAAATTGTCACACAGATAATGATAAAATTACAGAACTGATGTCACAAGTAATTCTTACTGAATTCAAGAAGGGTTAAGAACTAAAAGTCGTTAAAAGCAATTGTTAAGAGAAGTTTAGCTGGGCTTGGGGAGAGCCCAGAAGGCACAGGAAAGTGATGGAGGTGACCTGGACTGTTGTCCCTCGCGGTCATCTGCATGAGAAGGGCCATCTGCTTTCTCTCCGAGAGCGGATAACCAAAAAGAATGCTCACTGGTGTGGATTTCTTATTTCCAGCTTCCTTTTTTGTTTTCTTCTTTTCTGGACCATCTTTCTCTGGAATTATTAATAAATATGTAAGAATTTGAAACAATGCAACTATATGGAAAGCAAAACACAACTTTTTATCTGATAGATGCTATACATGTGTATGAAAAATGTCTATAATATATAACTGATAGCAGCTACAGAAAAGAGCAGTAGACTTATATAGGCAATTTCCTTCCTAATGCTTTGGAAAAATATGTTCTGAATTCTGCTGTTTTTCGGTACTTGGCAATGTATTGCTAGTAAAATCTGTATTTTAACTATTTCTTCTATCAAAATTTAACTTCTTCTAAAACATTCCCAATGTCCTCACTATAATTAGTTATCCTTTGGGAAGGGACTGGTTCCAGGGCCCTTGGGGGGACCCCAAAGTCTACTGATGACTCAAGACCCTTGCAAAAAGTGGTGTCAAATTTGTTTATGACCTATGCAAATCTTTCCACTCACTTGCAAACTTTTCTAGATTACCTGTAATTCTTTATACCGGGTTAATATTACACGAATAGTTATGCTGGATTGTTTAGGGAGTGACGACAAGGAAGAAGTCGGTACATGTTTAGTACAGATACTATTTTTAAAATAGTTTTGACTTGTGATTACTTGTCTTGATGAACAGAGTAAACTACATGGTATATTTGCAGCATTTCAATCACTGTAATTTTTACCCTCATCATTGCTAAACCTGCAAACCAATCTTGAGGATGTGGCTCAGCAGTAAACAGTTTGGCTATCACATATGAAGCCTGAGTTTAATCCCCAATAACACCAAATAAATAAATAAGTAAATTACTTCTTTAATTCCAGCAATAGTCTGTACATTTTTCAAGAAATTAAGTCTCTTTAAGAGACTTAAAATAAGTTCAATCTCTGGCTGGGCATGGTCGCACACCCCTGTAATGCCACCACTTGGGAGGCTCAGGCAAGAGGATTACTGAGGGTTCGAGGGCAGCCTGGGCTACAAAGTGAGCTCAAGGCCAGCCTGAACTGCACAGCGAGACCCTGTCTCAAAAAAAGACAAAAAAAAGTCTCATTATACAGAGTAGTTATTGAAAAAAAGCACCAAATCATTTTATTCCCATCACAGGATTGCCAAACATGGAGTATTAGACAAAGTGAAAAATGTGCAAATTTAAAGAATTTGCATGGCTGTGAGTTAAGAGAAATCAGTGTCCTTTTCAAAGAGATCTGAACAGTCTTGAGATCTGCTCTCAGACTCTATTATTTGGGAAATCTCGTAACACAGCCAACAGAAATCAGTCTCAGTTGTTATTTTACACAGAAGGATGCGTATATCAGAGTTCATGCAGACACTCTGGGCTGACTAATGTAGTGGTCTAGTTATTACCCTTCTAGGCACATATAGTACATCTTGGAAATTGTATACAAATATCTGGGATTTTAAAATCCAGGTATAAGTGTACCTGCAAAAAGGAGCTGAAAACAAAAACAATAAATTTAAAAATTTATATAAATGAGCAGGGGGCGGGATGGCCTAGCTGTCAATATAGTGGGTTTTTTTTCAGAAGGCAGATGTGCCAGCAGGTAGGTAAGAGATAACTATTTATTAATCTATAAAGTTTCAAGAAACTAATCTGATATTAGTAGGATAAGGAATTAATGTTTGTTAGTCTGTCACTTCAGTTAGAATTGGCATCGCAAAAGCCTAGAAAAATTAAAGAGTTCCTAATGTTTAAACTCAGCTGCTCACAGATCATTCAAAATTCAGTAATTCCTAATACATACATTTTATTGAATATTTGATTTTATGTAAAACCAAAATTTCAACTTATTAAAACACTATACTTTTATTAGTATTTCTAATACAAGATTTCATTTTCATATTTCTATTAATGATCCTATTTAATGTAAATCCAATCTCAGCACAATTTTAACCAATTACTAAAATTACTATAAAACTTAAAACAGGTCTTCAGAAGAGCTCCTGTTTTCCTGAAATGTGTATTCTTTCTTTTAGTAATATTCTTTGTCTTGGTTCTCTAGTATTTAGGGAGGAACTACAGTAATTGTCATCTTAACGATTTCTATTTGAACAGCAATTCCCCAGGGCCAGCTGAAGCCACAGCGAGGGCGCTAGGCAAGCTCGCTAACAGGGACACCCAGCCCTTTTCACTTTGTTTTGCAAAAGGGTCTCACTGAGTTGCCCAAGGTGGCCTCAAACTTGCAATTTTCCTGCCTCAACCTCCAGAGCAGCTAGGCTTAGAGGTGTGAGCCGCCCTATCCAGCTGAACAACAAACTAAATATAGTAAACATGTATCTCTCCTAAAAGTATTAACATGGTGAAAATTTTATTGAAAGAACAAAAGCTGTTTCAAGGAAAGACTAAAATCTAGCAATTAAGTAGAAACAAAAACACACTTAGATCCTCGAAACATTTTTTTAAAATTTAAGGAAAAATTTTGCCTTCTGTTTTCTATTTGCAGAACAATTGGTGTTTTTTCTGCTCTGATTGCATTTTAATAGTGTTTTAAAAAGATTATATTCTAAAGTGATATATATCTGAGGATATTAAAAACAGACACTTGAAAATTTACTATCAGAACTTTATGCTGCTATATAGTCATATATGTAATGATTATATTTTGGAAAAAAATTTAGATAAATCCAAATATTTAAATAAAAATTGAAATTAGATTCATGTATCCAATACAAATTCTGTTTTTCAGAACTTGAGTTACCATAGCCAAGATATGAATTGAAGGCTAAGTGACAGTAGCTGGTGTTAGACAGATAGGTTTGAGATAATTACATTCTTCAAAACTATGAAACTGTTAAGACTACTATTTATGCTTCTCAAATTTAAAACAAGTTTTTAGGGTTTATCCTGTGAAAAACTCACTTCCTCTGACCTGTCATAATAAAAAATAATCTGAAAAAATTGTTAAACACATCTCTAGTTTTAATAACTAAAAAATCTATTTATTTGTCCTCATAATTGGCTAGAACTTTAAAGTGATTGGTTGATATATTGACAAGGTCCCAGTATGTCATGCAGGCTGGTCTTGAACTCACTGTGTAGCCTAGACTGGCCTTGAACTTTCAGTGATCCTCCTGCCTCAGCCTCCAGAGTGCTGGAATTATAGGCGTGCTCCGCCCCACTCGGCAAAAAGTGTTTATTTAGCACTGTCTACCACAAACCTGAAATTTCACTCAGCCAACCTAAATTGTTTTAAGAAAAAGGCTGAGAGATTCACTTAAGATTATTTGAAATAAACTTTCCATCAACCCAACAGCTTCTTCCATGATCCAAGGAGCTTCAGAAATGCAGAGAGGCCCCAGCTTCAGAGTTTGGAAAACTAAGGCTTTCTTTCCAGGTTTGTACAGAATAAACAGAAGGTTCAACACCTGCTACTTCTCAATTGGGGTTTGGGCATATTGTAATAGAGAAGAAACAAAACTGTTCCCCCCGCAACCTGATTCATAAACCTATCAGTGTCTGAAAAATAAAGAATATGACATTTCTTCACAAAGCAGTCACTGCATAAGGAAGTGAACAACGGAGCTATGACACAAACAGATATGAATACAACTGTTTCGGTCATACTTGCAGTGTGCTTTCCTCAACCCTGAAAATGAATTTGTCAGGTTCTGTTTCTAAAATATCATAAATTTCTAAATAGTTAACGATTTCCGGCAATGATACTCAGATCATGGACGATTTATCACACACAGCTTCTTTAGGTATACCACTGTGCTTAGGGAACGTGTTTTAAAGGTAAGCCTCATTGCACAGTGACTGACTGTAAATATGACCTCTTCCATCCGATTTTGGTCTCCAGGAACTACTGACCAAACAGCTCAATTAAAAACTTTCAGGATAGTTATTTGGTTTTGCCCCTATCCCACCCAAACCTACAGATTTATAAAATAAAAATGGTTTCATAAGCAGAAGGCTTATTTTAACTTTTACAGCTAAATGCAATAGGTTAAAGACTGTACACTTGGAGATAGCCATGGGCTAGATAATTACATTTTACGAAGTTCAGAGACAAAAATGTCAGTCTAT
This sequence comes from Dinomys branickii, assembly GCA_004027595.1. Lineage (NCBI taxonomy): Eukaryota > Metazoa > Chordata > Mammalia > Rodentia > Dinomyidae > Dinomys > Dinomys branickii. The sequence goes on along the minus strand of PVLD010005432.1, from coordinate 25,027 downwards.
GTTTTAAAAAAAAAGGGACAAACACTTAACTAGTTTTCCCCTGCTTGACTCTTTAAAACATTTATACACTTTTTCGTATTCTTTTCTTTGGAGCCATTATGAGTCAGTAACACATGACAGCTGGAGCCATAGCCAAACAAGAGATTCCAACACAGTGAATGGCCATGGCATTTCTCCAGGCAGCCTTGTATTTTAATGTATACACTGTTCAATTCAACTTGGGCAGAAAAGTCTATAAAGACTGAACAGTTCAATGGAACCAAATTTAAATGTGTTTTTATAAAAAAAAATCACATTACTGAAGGGTATACAACAAAGCAGACTAAAGACCTAGAGCATCTTTCCTTCCCACAGGGGTTGATGAACTGTGCAAGGCCAGGGGAGGGGCTAACTTACACAGTTTTCTATGCGAATGGTGCCTTGCACTGTGCTGCTCCAAACCTCCATGGAGGTTTATGGCAGTTAATACACAGCATGTGTTGGACACAGTATCCTGGAATATCTCCACACCCAAACTGGAGAATCTGGCAGACTCACATAGTTCTCTTTTACTCAAAGTTATATATAAAATGTTTTGAAAATAAATTACTTATGTACAATATTTAATTGTAAATGTGACAGAAACCACTGGCTAAACAGGAGCACCTGAATTACCTGAGTATGTCCTGTAAGAAGATATAAGTCTCTCCCCCCAATTTTCACTTGTATGTCCTGGGTCTGAATCTACAGAATGAGAAGAGACAGAAGAAAAGGAAAAAGCACACGAAGGGAAATGCAGACTTCAACAAACCAACATTTTTCAAAAGACCATCAGGGAGGCAAGGATCTATCATTGTTTTTCTGAAATATTATTTTTAAGGTAAATCCAAAAATACATTTAAAACACAAGGTTGGCCCACACCTAGATTTCAGTTCAACTGGGTCTCAAAGCTGAGAAATTCAATCATACCGTTTCAGTCACAGACATTACTGACATTGCTTATTGAAACACACCATCTGTTTTTGAAGCTATGTATTTTTTAAATTCCTAAATTACAATAAAAGAAGCAGGACTCATCACTGGTTTTAGGTATACAATCTGTCTCTGAAAAATGTGAATCACAGTTCTGTTTCACAAGAGCCAAAGCAACTCTCAGTACAGAAGAATGTTGTGGAGTGCAGTATCATTCTAGGCCACACATCTTTCTATAAATTATATGCATTTCAAAGAATGAATTGGTACAGTGATTGCTACTGAAGACATCTTAGAACAAAAGCAACTTAAAAAAAAAAAAACAAGCTTATCAGTTAAGAATATGTAAGTCTGCCTAACAATTCATGGCAGAGAAATAATATGCAGAACTGACTTTGGCCAATAGGGCCAGAACAGACATTTTTCTTTTAAACACTATATTATTTCAATTCACAATGATATTATACTGATTTTGATATCCTCAATTTGTTGATACACACTTTTCTTTCCAAGATCATTATTTTTAGACAGTATTCACGGTATCAGACAGGTATAAGTAATCCCACTGGAAAAAAAAACAGCAAGTACTCCTGAAAACACTATTTGAAAATTTAAAAAATAAGGCTAAAAGTTTATTGATGAGAAAGTTCACTCAATCAGAAGGGTAATCATTAGTAAAATCACATTTATACCAATTCTAAGATAAGTGACTAAATCAACTGACAGGACTTTCAATGAACACATTTCAAAACTGAAGGCATTAAGTGATCAAGTACGAGAATTCCATGAAAAATAGTATTTTACTTTTTTTATATAGACAAGCAAAATGTTTCCCATAGCATTCAAAGCAAAATGGCAACAAATATGTTCTATCAACTAGATTAAATAATCATTGAAAGCAGATCATATTACATGCAAAGATTAAAATAAGAGGATAAAATGAACTTTTGATTATACTCATTAATATCAGGCAGCAGTTCAACTGTTTATCCAAATCTTCTCTTGGAAGTAAGTAAGCAATCCACCCTGACCCTATATACTCTTTGGCTTTTATTGAAATCTCATGCTTATACAAGGGGCACCTGAACATGTGTCCTACACAGATTTAATTCAGGAATTAGAAAGTGAAAGCTTCCACCTCGCGTCTCTTTACGCTACTTCCCTGTACGCGATACTGAACTAGAGCTTATGAAACTCCTGCTACTTCACACTGATACAAAACACTAAGTGCTAAGCAGAGCAATTCTCTTCCTGATCTGTTCCTTACAGTAAGGCAAGACAACATCAATACTTACATTTTAAAAGCTATCTTTTTAAGTTAAAATATTGTTTTAGGTAGTAAGAAAAGAAAATACCAGGAATGATTTTAAAATTTGGCACTATATGTTTGAAAGGTTTATAATAAAACATCAGGAAGGGGGCAAACATCAATCTGTAATAGGTAACTGAAATGAAAAATCACAAAAAGTGATTATATTATTAAGTAGAGCACTGACTTTATATGCTACCTTAACAGAAGTAGCTGAACAGTTTTTAAAGGATTGTTCCTGTCCAAATTTGTTTAAGCCACAGTAAGGTAAATCCTTTGAGGACATAATGCCTCAAGGAAGCAGGACTAAGACTGGCTGGCAGAGGTTTGTTTATGAAGTTTCAGCATGTTCTATAACTGCCACCATGAACTTTAGGACAAGATCTACTTTGGCTCTGAATTTTCTTATCATATCATCTAAAAAGACCACAAGAAAACACTGTAGTAAGCAAGTAAATAACATTCACTAAGGTGAGCCAATTATTAAAGAAAAAATGAAGGATACTGCATGTTTAGAGTTACTTAAATATGCACACAAAAATGATGAAGTACTACTGCTTTATCTGTAGGGAACATTAGGTCTACCAAATACAGTATAAAGAAAAACATGTCCCCTCATGCTCTTTGAGGTTAAGAACATTCACAAATTGTTATAACTATGATTATGTTGAAAAAACATGAAGAATCATAGAAATGATTCACCCCTTTAATAAAACAAAACCTTGGGGCATGCCAAAAACACCATCTGTGAAGATGCTCTTGATGATATGTATTACTCATAACAAAGGACTTGCAACTTTGTTAGTTTGGAGGCCAAGGAGACACTCTTGGCAGCCTCCAGAGAATTGCCAAATACCTTCATGTCAAGGGATTATGGCTGTCCCAAGCCAGGAAAACTAGCATGATACTATGCTGATAAAAGAGGAATAGCACTCATTGAGGCAGAAACTGCCATGATTATTAAAGGTGATAAAAGTCATCAGTGATTGATCACACTTCATACACAGTGGCAGATATTGTAAACAACCTACACAGCATCTGTTCTCCCCTCCTCACCAGAATATCCCAACTCTAGAGTACATACAACTAAAGTACCTGACTTTTAAGACCTTCATGCAACTAGGTAGCCTAACCAACAGGTAGAAGTTTCTGAGGATGTTGTTCCATCAATGAAAGGGGCTGTCTCCCTTGAAGAAAGATACTGCCGTCCATGGGCTTTCTACTTTCTGCCAGGAAGCAGCAGTAACTTTGTGATTATAACTGAAAATGCTGAAGAACAATCCTCATGCATGAGCTAAGAGAGCAGAGCAGTATTGATCTGTTTTCTATAATGTTCAACTAATACATCATGAAGTAACTTTACACGTTACATCACCTAAAGGCCACAATTCTCAGAAGGTGGTATTACATGCAGATGTGGAAACTGAGACAAAGAATTCAAATTAGTTGGGCATGGTATTGCAAGGCTGTAATCCCAGCACTCTAGGATGCTAAGACAACAGGATGGCAAATTCAAATCTAATCTAGACAATTTAATGACCTAGGCAGACACTGTCTCAAAAAATTTTTAAAAAAAATTTTAAAAAGCAAAGCAGGAGAAGGATGCAGTTTAGTGGAAAGGCCCTGGATTCAATAACCTAGGACCACCACAACAAAAATAAACAAGGCAAAGTACCTGCCCAGGGCCTATAGAGGGCTGAGTAATGACCCACTAGCAGTCAGAGTCTAAAGTCTTATGACAATCTAAAGTGAAAATAATTTAAAGAGCAACATAAAACATGAGACAGGAATATATACCTTTTGCAAATGGGAAGGTGACCAAAAGATGGAGGGAGTTAGAGGGAAAGGGATGTGAAAAGAACTAAGATGTGTTACGTACACGTGTCAACTCCCTACAGTGCATGTTGTTAAGGGTTGCAAATACACACTAATAAAAATTTTAAAAATTAAAATAACCAAATCTTTGATAATAAACAATATGCTATTACTTATTTGTACTGTAACTATAATAACTTATCTGATCAAGACCCTACAGTAGAGGAGTTTGAATGTAAACTTCAAGGACTAAAACTAAGTGATAAAGACAGACCCTACAGTAGATGTACAAAGTATCTTCAGGTAAGCACTTGCATTTGGGCTTAATGGGTCCAATGGGTCACCACTGTTTCTACTGGCTTCTTAATGTCCTATAGTTACAGGAATTCTCTAAAAGGGTAGTACAACATGGAACAGATGCTAGATTGATGTAGACAGTTAGGTTGGCAATTTCTGAAAAACAACTGGAAGGCAATATTATGATGCAGTTACACGGACCCACTGCCATTACTTCAAATTATGCTATAATTAGTTCCCCACTTTTATCTATAGAGCCAACCAATTACTTTTCTACACAGTGTTACCTTTTTCAAAAATTAGTATTAAATAATTGAGTTGGATAATCACTTACCAGTCCAAATATTTAAATATAGGGCGACCAAAAATTGCACTTTGGGGGTTCATTTTTATAATACAACAGGAAACATAAAAATGACATCTTTTATCAAATTCAGTAATTTTTCTGTCTATGGTACATTGTAAAATGAATATAATGTTAGTCTGGACAGTGGTATCACGTCTCTTTCTGAATTTTTTGTATTAATGTCTTTCTTTGAACAGCACACTACACTGTCGTGTTGGTCCTCCCTCTTTTTCTATGGGAACTGTAATTGCAATACAGTGTCCACCCATTAAATGTAATGGTGCAGATGGACATCCTAGTCGGCAGTTCACTATCCCACACCCACTATTATATTTTCCAATTACTTGATATATTAGATCTAAATTATAAATGACTTTTTGAACCTCTTTTTTTGAACAACAAATGAGCTCCACATTGTTGGTCCAGAAGGTGTATGAATATTTTATTTTTATTCTCTTCCTTGCTTTCTGATTACAAGACACTTGTTAGATGTTGGTCAGCTGTCAACACCACTCATAGAATGATTATAATCACTGAACACTGCTGGAATATTTCGAGTTTTTTCTTTCAGTTCTATCATTTCTGAACTATGAACAGTGGACAAGGAGGAGAAGTCTCTTGTCTTTCCACTGTATAACACAGACTTCCCTTCTCTGATATGCCAACTCTCCTCCCTCTTTCAGTTTTTCTTCTGCAAACCTTTCGGCGCTTCCTTCCTATTCAGTGTCTGCCCCAAATGTGTCTGTTTCATATTGTAAAAGAATAACACTGAGTTCTGGAAAAGTATAAAAATTATGTCTACTGTACTTATGGTAACTATTTTCATAGACTGTAGCACAAAATGATAGGTTATTTTTCACATTAAAATACACACAAATTTGTAAAAGAGAGTAACCAGAACTTACTAGATTTCACCAGAAACAAACATCAAAGATAAACATTACATTCTAAATAAGGGAATGCAGAAAATAGTCAACATAAAACAGACTAACAAGTGTCTCTTGTGTAAACAAGAATTGACTGGTTGAAATGACACCTGCCCAAGCAACCCTCAGGATAAGCAGTGTGTAAACAAATGCGCTACCTTAATAATACTCAGTGGTTTAGGTCCCATCAGGTCGGGGATGGTGAGCCATTTAGAGCTCTCAGTGATACAAACAGCCCCGTGTGGCACTGACCCACCACTCCACAGGCTATCACAAAATGAAGGCTCATTTAATTGACAGCATTATTGCTGATTTTAGGAACTGCTGGGCTTTGCTTGAACAATGATATGAATACCTTTAAAAACTAATGACTTTATTTTGTGAAAATAATATATATTTATTATTTTTACAATTCTAGGTATATAGAAAGGTACAAAGAATAAAGTGCTAGCAAATGTTCCAAACTTTGGAAATAAACATGTAACATCTGGGGAACATTATCCCAAACATCTCTCTAAATATATACAAAGACTGAAGAACTGGCAGAGATAAAAAATAAATTTGTGTAAGAAAAGGAAAATAATAAAAGCTATTTTAAAATAAAAAAGCTTTAGGATTAATTTTATTTTAATCCAACATTAAAAAAGAAAGGAACTGCCTTTTCTCTTTTAGAGAGAGCATATACTAAAATATAAACACGTATCAGAATATTTAATTACTTTTTTTTTTTTGAGACAGGGTTTCACCATGCAGTTCAGGCTAGCCTTGAACTCATATAGCCCAGGCTGGTCTCAAACTTACAGCCATCCTCCTGCCTCAGCCTCCAGAGTGTGGGGATTATAGATGTGTGCACCGTGCCCAGCTAATCACTGGAACCACAGAATGACACATTCATCAGGACATATCCTTTCTTAGAGAAGTACCACTGTCACTGGAAAATGGGTAATATAATTTAATAATGAACAGCAAGTGCCTGCCAATCTTAGTTGGAGTCCCAGTACCAAAAAAAAAGGAACAGCAAAGGGACTTCCAAGGAGAAAATATGAATTACCTTTTAAAAGCACACATTTCAGTTATATGGCATCAGTGAATGCCTTGCTGTAAGCGAGGGGGAGCGGAGTTGTATCAACACTCGCTCCTCATTACTCCATCGCATCCTTTTACTTTACCAAGTCACGATTTGTAACATTTTTATTTTGTTAGGGACCCAAAACAGATGAACTAAGTGCAGTTTTAGCTTCCATAGTGAGAAAATCTTTTGTATTTAAACAATTTTATCTTTAATATGTTGTGAATACACATATAAACACATAAATTACAATTTAATGCAATGAAACAGTATGCACTGTTTGTACAACCTCGTTTTTCATTTCCAATACATGAACATCTTTCCACATCATGTATTCTATAATGTAACTTTTAAGAGTGAAAATTACATTTCCTCATTGGATTTACTATAATTTATCTTTACTACATGACACTATTTTCCTGGTTCTGTGAATGAAGGGGGAATTTTGCTATAAGCTGACATTTTTAAATAGAAATTTTTGCTCTAATCAATAACTATTTATAAAAACTAAATGCCAAAAGAAAGTCAAATGGTAAGACAAGTTTGGGATATATGTTAGCTACTCTTGCCATTTACTTATCTATAAGGTAGTCCTATAATTTAGAAAATTATAGCAAATTCCTATTTATAACTCACGACTACTAGGTATGATTTAACCAATAACTTTGTTAATCATTATATATTTTATTTCTTTATCATTGACATAGTCTTTCACATTTCTTTGCCATCTGTAATTCTGTTGTTCTGAAAAAAACTAATACACATCTTTTGTCCATTTCCCATTTTTGTGTTTTTCTTTTCACATTTAAGAGACCTTTACTACACATATTAAGAATTGCCACATGTTGTAGATATTCCCTCTGTGTCTTTATCACTGTTTTGGCTATTAGTTTAGAATATACTCTATTAAAAATAGATCACTGCCAAATATGGAGTCTGATGCTATAATTATCTTTCCTATGGAATGTATCACCTAATGTACCCTGGATTCTATTTCATTGTTTTTAATAATAAAAATAAAAGTTAAATTGTAAATAACACATTCTGATTTGGGCCTACAGATAGTCTTTGTTTTGACTGCATCCCAAAGTCTTCACCTATTATTTACTAATATATAAACTGGGCCTAACATAATATATGTCTTAAATCCACCAAAAGTTTTGTGATGGCTTGTTAATTTTCTCAAGAAAGAAATATTCTTAAAGAAGGAAAGCCATAATATGCCACTAAGTGCCAGGGGTGAAAAAAATGTTATCAGTGTAAAAAAACCATGTAACCTAATGTTAAAATACTAATTACATTATGTTTATTCAGTGCCTACATCCATGTCTTCCTTAGTAACATTTTTCCCCTTAATTTTGCTCTAAGTAAAAGAGAAAGTATCTGAAATAATGACAAAGGCTCACAGAAATTTTTTTTGAAACTTTATTCTCAAGAAATGCTAATGCTCCAGTTTATCAAAACGTGCCCCCCTTTTGGGTACTGAGAATCGAACTCAGGACCCTGAGCTTGCCAGGAAGGTGCTATGCCACTGAGCTGTATCTCCAGCTCCAAAATGCCTTCTTAGAGAAGTACCACTGTCACTGGAAAATGGGTAATATAATTTAAAACGAACAGCAAGTGCCTGCCTGGTAGGCACAAGGTTCTCAGTTGGATTCCCAGTACCAAAAAAAAAGGAACAGCAAAGAGACTTCAAGGAGAAAATATGAATTACCTCTTAAAACAGGTATCTAAAACCATACATAGGTATGGATCATGAAAGGATATGTCCTGATGAATGTGTCATTCTGTGGTTCCAATGTTGTATGAACATCACAGAATGGACACTCAACAGACAAAGATGACTACAACATCACTAGGTAATATAACTTATGGGACTACCATTGTATATCTGGCACATGATGACTGTAATTACTTGCTTCTCAGCTAAATAACCTAGAAATAGCTTCAGAATATCACAAAAATAAGGAGAGTCATACTTAATTTTTAAAAGTCTCTTAAATAAAAGTTTAATTTAAAATGTACAGAGTATCTAATTTCTTAATCACTGCAAGAGTCTTGGAAGATTAAAAATGTTATAAATGTCTAATAACAATTTTCAACTCAGAAGAAAATACCCAACAGGAGGCCTTATCTAACGAATGCTTATATTAGAAATTATGTAAGCTCAGAATGCGATGCTAACTTTCTGTGGGAAAAATTAAAACATTTAAAAGAAAGTTCATTATTATTTCATGCAAAGAATAAGACATCTGTGACAAATACTTATTATTCAAGTCTATGTCAGTTTCAAGAAATAATTAGTTCAGGGTTCACTATTAGTAAATTTAGACAGCAGTAAGAATTTATCTTTCATGAGTAACTAGTAACTGATCTCACATTTCAGCTGACTCTATAGACTAGAGAAACAAAAGTATTCTGAACAGCACTGAAGCTGTTAAGTGTCAGTTAAGTGTGCCCCCTACATTTGTAATTAATTTCTGAGAAAATGCCTAAACTTCTTTGGTATGCCTAACAGATCCACAATAACCCAACTTTTTCTCAAATCTACTGTATCCTAGTGATTCTTTCTATTAAGCAAATTTTTATTACTGGACTGTCCCCCTAAAAAATTAAGATCTGAAATTGGTAAGAAATTTGTAATAAATATGAAGAGAATAAGGAACAAAGCAAATTATTTTCATTTATCCCTGGTTAGACATCAAGTAAATAACCTTGAAATACTAGAATACAAATGTTTATCTATAAGATGGGGTGTCAAGAGAAACTATATATGAAAGGAAAAAGGGAAACTATAGTATGAAGCTTATTAAGATTCTATCAGAAAATAAAAAATTACTCTACCTGTGTCTGAATCTCGTTCTTCATTCCTTGATGGGCTAATAGTAAAAGGAAGTTTACGTTTCATGGATGATTTCTCTTTTATTTCCTTGCCCACATCACTTCGATCAATTTTTTGAGTTTTGCTGTAGGATGCAATTTTATCTTTACTCTATTAAGAAAATCAAATAGGAAGAAAGCCATATAAATATTAGCTAAGCAATGTGGTACTTAAAAATGCCTCATTAAGGAAATTTTCCAACAGACAAAAATAGAGAAGGGTATTACAAACCATCATTATATTCACTTGCTCAAGACCTGCTTACAACAATAACATTTCTGCCAACTTGTTTCCTATTTCCCCACTTTTACTTAGTAGCAGAATTTAATATAACAATACCACATGGTTGAGTATAATCTAGATGCATCAGAATAAATATATAGTATTCTGAAAATGCAATTCTGGGTTGAAGACTGTGCTTTATTCATGTTTTTCTTTTTTTTTTTTTTGCGGTACTGGGGATTGAACTCAGGACCCTGCGCTCGCTAGGCAAGCGCTTATTCCACTGAGCTATATCCCCAGCCCTGACTGTGCTTTATTAAAAATACATAGCTAACTAGTTACTTATTTGTTTCTTTGTTTCTACTGGGAATTGAACTCAGGAGCTTGTGCTTGCTAGGCAGGTGCTGTGCCGCTAAGCTATATCCCTGCCCTGTTTTATTTTTTAAAGACAGGGTATTGCTAAGAAGTCCAGGCTGGCCTTTAATTCACTATGGAGACCAGGCTGACTTCAAACTGGCAGTGATCCTCCTGCCTCAGTCTCCCAAGTGCTGGGATTACAGGTGGGTGCCACCATGCCCAGCTACATTTGACCCTTTTTATCCTTGGGTTCTGCATCCACAAATTCCACAAACCATGCACTGAAAATATCTGAAAACAAACTATGCCTGTAGTAAGCACGTGTAATTTTTGTCATATTTTCCTGAAGAGTAAAATACAACTACTTACACAGCACTTGCATTATTACGTGTTATAGGTGATCTAGGGATAATGTTAAGGCAGGTTACAGGCAATATTACACTATTTTGTAAAAGAGGACTGAGTATCTGTGAGGCTTTGGAATGGGGGTTCTTGGATCTAATCCCTTGCATATACCTGGCTATACAACTACCTACCCTACAAGTTCATTTTTTATTGCTTTTGTTTTGCAGTACTGGGCCTTAAACCCAGACCCTGCACACTGAGCTGCATATCACTTTTATTCTGAGACAGTGTCTTGGTAAGTTGTCCAAGTGGGACTGAAACTTGCAGTCCTCCAGCCCTGGCCTCCCAAGTACTGGGGTACAGGCCACTACTTTCAGCTCCACCAGAAGTTTTAAGAGGTAACTGAACTAGCAGTATTAGAACTTGGGAACTTCCCAGAAATGCAAATTCTTGGGCTCCACCCCAGACTTGCTGAATTAGAGCTGCTGGTTCTTCCATGCTGGTCTGAGAACCACTACTTTTATCAATGAAGATGTAAATATACCTGAATCACTGGAACTAAAGGATAATCTTTTCAGTATAGTAAAAGATTCAAATTCCACTTCTTAAATCAGAGGCACACGGATACATTTCTAATTGAACTTGGAAAATAAAAAGATACCAAATAAAAATATGCATTCATTCAGTCAGGTGAAGAATCCTACCTGTTCTCACAGCATGCACTATTAACCTACCACCCAACTGGTATAACACGTCTAAACCGGGCTCTTTTGTGAAAAATGAGCTTGATGCTAAGCATGAAGTCACAGTATCCTAGCAGTAGAGCTTAAAATAATATTCTCTGAACCAAGATAATAATTATCATAACTGCAGTCTCAAAGCAACTTAAAAGTAAATGCATACTCTAATGGACCTATCTTTCAACCCAAGCTGAAAAATGAAGGAAGAAGGGAAGAAGGAACACACTATTTTTCTAAGGCATAGACTCCATCAATAAAAGCAAACGTGGAACCAGGGACACAGCCCAGGGGCATAAGCACCAAGCTCTAAGTCCTGAGCTCAATTCCCAATACCAAAGAAAATAAAAACAAATCAAAATAAAAGCAAAGGTGATTCTACAAGACCAATCAAATAACTTTATGGCAAGTTTAATCATGAAAATAAAAATAAAGTGACAGACTGAAATTGAGCTGAAATACAACTCCAGACGGAATCTTAGGAAGTTACAAAAGAATGCTGTTTCATCTTTACACCATTAAAAATTCTTAAGGGCTGGAAAAATGCTAATTTTCTTAGAAAACATGCTTCACTAAAAAGTAGCTTACGAAGCAGGGAAAAAAAGCCTTCATAGACTATAGGACAATAAACCCATGACCAAAAATTTAGAAAGGCATGTATCCCAACAATTTTACAAGAGTTTTTTTAAAAATTCAAAGAACAAATATTTCCCATTTCATAAAAACAATATTACAACAAAGAAATAACATTTAGAAGCCTCCCAATCCATCTCATAAGTCTAAATTAAACTGATATCAAACAGCACAAGACAGAAAGATTATAAATGAAATCCATTTACAAATATAAACGTAAAAATCCAAAACTATCACATCAAATTCAGTATTTTAGAAAATAGACCATAATCAAACAAGATTAAAGAAAAACCACATAATGACCTTAATAGGTAACAATAAAAACATTTTAAAGTCTGCATTCATTCATTCATGATAAATTTATTTGCAAATTAGTAAGATAATGGGACTGCCTTACCTATTAACTAATACACACTGCTGAAAAATAAAAGTGTCATATCATTTACTTCCAAGATTTAAAGTAAAAACCTGGGGTTGTTTTTTCATTTCAATCAACAAAATAAAGCTTTATGGCTAAGTGTTTTGCTTACAAGGCTATTTTTATATGCAGGTTTTATTATTATTCAGGTATGAGGAGGCAAACAGATGAGGGATGACTGCCACTGAAGAGTCATCACACACGTGAGTCCCTCAACGGGGAGAGAGCAACAACGCGGAGAAAGCTGGCGCTGTGGTTCTCAGGAAACAATGGGGAGGCAGGACAAGCAGGCTTGAAATCACCTACTTTCCCTAAGACAGAGCGCAATGGTGTTACTAATACAAAAGACCTTTTAAAAACCCCCAACTGTCCGTTCCTCTATGCAGCCATGTAATATGCTATTCGGTGCTAGCGAGGTAGAAGAGACCAGGAGACAGCATGTTAAATGGAAAGCTGTGGAGGGCCACCTGGAAGACTCTCCTTGAATGTCGAGCAACTGTCTCCATTTTGGCTAAACCTGGGCCTATTTCCGTGTGTTGATGTGTGCAGAGCTGGCTAGTTTTGTCTTCATCCCCTCAAGTGACTTTATGCAATGCAAATGGGTCTATCCAGGTGCTGATGTGTAGTCAATAAAGCAATGCAACAGGGCAGTGAAGCCAAGCCCTGTAGCTCCCAAATAGTTCGTGTGAGCTAGGCTGAGTGTCCCACGCTGTTGGCTAAGAATGAGCCTCAAGAAAAGAGGTTATAACTTCTCAGGGCCTGAAAAATTAAGCAAGCAGAAGCACTGACCCTAAAACACTAGACATTGCTCCAATCTGTGATATGCAGATTACCCTTTCTGCGTCTCTTTCTCTCCACATACTGCAGAGGTGATTTCAGGCCTTCTACCTGGCCCAGTTCACAGCACTCACCAACTTTCTGCCCTACTTCCCGCCACTCTCACAGTCACTCATCCCGGAGCCACTCCCCTCTTTATGAATTAATAAGATGTGGCTTGGGCCTGGGTTCAGGCCTTTCCTCTGGTCAGCCATTATTCTGACTGGACCTAGGACCCCTGTCGCTCCCCACAACTACAAATATGCCTTAGTGTCTATTCTCGCCATGGGTTGCACTGGAAGTGATAGACTGGAATTAACTTATTAGAATTCCAGTAACTTTTTCATGGGATCACAAATATAGACTTTTAGAAAGGCTGTCTATACTGTCTACAGAAAACATTCACAAGACTATCAATTATGTTCTCCAGAGACTTCTTATGTCCCATGTAAAATAAAATAATCTTTGCAATTATTATGTGAAAAGAGTTTTGTGAGATTTTTAATACTTTAAAAATTATTTCAGGGCTGAGGATGTAGCTCAGCAGCACAGCACGTGCCTGGCAAGCAAGAGGCCAAGTTCAATTCCTAGTACCAAAGGAAAAAAAAAAAAAATTCAGGTATGGTGGCACACACCCCAGCACTTGGGAAGCTGAGACAGGAGGATCAAAATAAGTTTGAGGCCAGTCTGGGCTGTATAATGAGTTCAAGGCCAGCCTGAGACAAAGCAAGACCATGTCTCAAAAAAAAAAGTTTATGAATGATCTAAACAATAGAAGCAAAAGGTATGTACACTGTGAACTACTGAGCATTGCTTGGGAAGACTGAAAAATATCTGTGGGGCCTGAGTCCGTTGTGTATTGGAAGACTATACTGCTAGGACAGCAACACTACCCAAAGTGAGTTACAGATTCAAAAAAATTCCTATTAAATCCTAGCAGGAATTTCCTTGCTCATCTGCTATTTTTCCAAAAACTGACAAACCCATCCTAAAATTTACATAGCCATAATAAGGACCCTGAGTTTGGAATTATTTGGAAGAGAACACAACTGGAGAACTTACCCTTCTAGGGTTCCAAAGCAGGTTTGGGGTTGCCTAGAAGTGGTACATGAATTGCAATGACTACAAATGGGCAACAAGGTCTCTTCACAGTGAGAAATGCTCTAAAGCCGGCTGTGGTAATGGCTGCACAAATCTGTTAGCTAAAAACTGGGAACACCACTGATACCCTTCAATAAACAATGGCTTTTTAAAAGTGTTTTTAAAGAACCAAAAAATTCAAATATATGTATAACAACAAGGAAGGAAAAACTAGAGATACTGAGATAAATTAGAAAACAACTCCAAAAGTCCAAATAAAGGTTTTGAGTGTTTTAACAGGAATGGCGAAAGACAGGGTAAGAAGAGTCAAGGATCACTGGGAACAATTAACAACAACAAAATCTGCTGATCCTTACTGAGCACGTACTATGTGCTAAGATTTATGTTGAGGGTAATTTGCCATTTCTCTGTAGCAATTCTTTACGGCACTTCTGTCTTCTATTAGGGAGAAAGATACTGAGGATGCTGTTATGGTTTGTGTCTGCATGTCCCCCCAAATCCTCATGCATTATGGGTGGCTTTTAGAGTTTATGACTGATCCATGATCTAATGCTGGGATTATGGGTGTGAGAGCTATACCCGCCCTAAGGCCGATAGTTTGTATATGTAAGGGAGAGAAAGAGGCTGCTGGCTGCCATTCCTCCCTTCTTGCACTTGTTGCTTTGCTGTGTACCACTGCCATGAACTGTTGCCCTTTGCCATGTGCCACTGTGCCTCAGAACCAGCCAAGTATGGACTGAAACCTCCAAAAACTATAAGCTAAATAAACCCTGCCTTCCTTCACTTTCGGTGTTAGGTATTTTGTCTCAGCAACAACAAAAAAGTAACGAAGACAGGATACAGAAATTATGTCTACCCCCAGGGTAGAGCCTTGGAAAATGGAGTAACTACTATGTATGTATGTTTTGCCACTAGAAAGTAGGGGAAAAAATGCCAAATGACTGTGAGATCTTGGATTTTTTTGCTCCCCCTCAATGATTACTTGTTTGTGCTAGCTTAGTAGTTGTGTTTCACTTAGTTAATTATGATCATCTGAGGGAGTGGAAAGGAGTTATATCCTCTAGAATCCAATCTACTTATTTCTACAGGGTGTAATAAATGGTTTGGATTCGGCTGGTGCTTTAGTTTAGATCTACAGTGGCCCCTGAAGGCACCCGTGTCGAAGGCTATTAGGAGTGACGATCAGGAGCTGGAAGAACCTGTAAGAAGTGAGGCCGAGCAGGGATCTTAGGTAATGGAGGGTACACTCTCAAAGGAACAGTGGGAACGAGCCCTTCCCATCCCTCTGCTTCACTCCCAGGCCAAGAGGTGAGTGACTCTGCATCTCCCTAAGCTGATGTTCTGCTTTGCCAAAGACCAAGAACCTGAAACTTTCCATAATGTGAATGAAAATAAGCCCTTCTTCTTCATAAGTTATATCAGGTATTTGTTACAGTAATGATAGCGAACATATCTGGCACCCATGTTGCCTTTTATTTTATGAGTAATCACTAAAAATATTAAACTGTGTATTACTTTCCTGGTTCTGAAAACACACAAAAAAACCTCAGTCTTATACCTTTCTTCCATATGGTTTCTCTACCATGTTGCTGTCACTGTCAGAAGTTTCACTCTGAACTGGTTTTGTGGACCCAGGTCTGGGCATTGTATAGCTGTTCAGCTAGCTGCTTCTTTATTCAGTCTGCTCATCCTGGATCTGTAAAGAAAAGACAGGTCAGGGCCATTGTACACACACAACAGACTCTACCGATAGTCATATGCCACAGTTAGTGTGATTTTGTTATTGCTATGTCGCTACAAGGTCACTTATTTTCTTAGGACAACTTAATCTGTGATTTGAGGTTTCAATGAAATGCTTTTGATCCTGTTCATTGTTTGTCATAAACATTTCTTTACACCTTCTCTCGCCTAGTAGTATCTATAGCTTTGAAAAGCAGTGGAAGTAGAAGCAGTGGCAAAGAGTTTCTTGTTCTAGCATGGATAAGGAGATGGGATCTCCAAATAATTTCCTTTGTAGTTCTTTGTTGGTCTAAAGGTAATTTCTAAAGATTCACCCAAGAAGCTGATGGGTTTGATGAGTAAATTTACAACTTCTAACTTACTGAGGTCTTCCTACTTAAAAATCCCTGGAGTAGGTTCCTTTCTTTAATTAAACATGCCAGGCATTTAAAACTTTTATCAACTTCCTCAGTGATATTACTATCATGCACTAACTCTAACAATCACTTTATACATCATTTTATTTCCAACTTGTTCAGACTTCTCTCTCTTACTCTGTAAGCTGACTCAGTAAGTTAAAGTTCCTACCAGAAGCTTATGCTATAACAAGCTTATGCTGAAATCTAGAAAAACTCCTAGAAGGTTTTACATATAACAAAGGAAGCTATGAGGCTAGATCTGTTTTGCTTTGTGGTGTAATAGTACACATGGCTACTTAAATTAATCAAAATTACATTAAATTAAAAGTAGTGATTGTACTATACAGTGGATATATATATTTCTGCAGTCACAGAAAGCTGCACAGTACTAGGTTAAGCTGAGGCTCCTGGCCAAGAGGAACATCACTGGGGCCACAACAGCAAGCAGAATGACTAACAAGTCTTTTAATTCTGTTGTGCTATCATTTTTCTATAAATGGATATCACATGTCTAAATAAGCTATCATTCTAGTATCTATATAAATTATTAAGCTCATACACCCTCAGCAAAGTATTATTAAATTTGCTGTGGTCTTCAAATTTTCCATGGTTCTAGAAACAAAAATGCCTTAAATGCACTGGGCCAAATTACCAAAACTATAGTAAAGTGATAGGGACAGAGTCAAATTGCAATATAATACAACATTAAAACTCTCATAAGGACTAGGGATATAGCTTAGTAAAGCATTTGCCTACCATGTATGCAAATGTATGAGGCCCTGAGGTTCAATTCCCAGCAATGAAAAAAGGAAAAAAAAGAGAAAAAAAAGAACTGCCACAGAAATTCATTAACAACTTTATACAATAAATTCCATAAACGAAATAGACAAATACCTCAAAAGGCACATGCCACCAAAACTCACTGCAGGAAAGACATCTTCAAAAGTCTTACATTTATTAAAGAAGTTAAATTCATAGCAAAAACAAACCCCAGGTCCAGATGAAGCCTATAAAACATTTAATACAGAAATAGGGCCTATTCTACAAACTCTCCTGAAGAAGAGACAGAGACACATTTTATGAGGTCACCATTACCCTAGTAACAAAAGCAGAATAGAAAACTGCACACCAATCAAGACTTGTAATTATAAAAAAAAAAAAAAAAAACCCAAAACGCAACAAAACGTTAGTAAAACCAATCCAACTATATACAGAATTGCACCATGACCAAGAGGGGTTTGCCCCAGAAATGCAAAGCTAGCTTCATCAATCTATACACTTACTGTGTTAATTAAAACAAACCAAAAAAGATCACTCAGAAAAGAAACAATGTTTGATAACACCCAATATCCACAAATAATAAACATCTTTGCAAACCAGAACTGCAAGAAAACTTGAAAGCTTTCTCTTCTAATACTGACTATGAGATATCATCTGCTTACCATTTCTGTTCAACACTGATTAGTTCAATAAGGCAAAGAGAGAAAGAGAGAAAGAGAGAAAGAGAGAAAGAGAGAAAGAGAGAAAGAGAGAAAGAGAGAGAGAGAGAGAGAGAAAGAGAGAAAGAAAGAGAGAAAGAGAAAGAAAGAAAGAAAGAAAGAAAGAAAGAAAGAAAGAAAGAAAGAAAGAAAAAGGAAGGAAGGAAGGAAGGAAGGAAGGAAGGAAGAAACATAGGGCTTGAAAGAGAAGAATGAAGCAGGTCTCATCTCCAGTCGAGATGATCATCTATGTAGACAAAGACAAAAGCAGTTATCAAGTAACAAGGGAACAGAGGTTGGACACAGACTGGGTAGCCAATATATGAAATTATCAATCCACACACTAGCAACGCCATTGGAAAGTGAAATCACAGACATAATATACTGTAACACTGCTATAGTTTGGATCTTAAGTGGGAGGGAGCTTTGACTTCAGAGACAGATGACTACGGAAAGACCATTTGCACAATAGGGCCAAGAAAAACCTCTAGCTGGCAGTGTGGCTAAAGGAGAACTCTAGGGAACAGAAATAAAATTTGCGAAGCTCTCTGTGTTATGATGGAAGAGTGAAAATCTACCAAAGGAGTCCTCTAAGAACCACAGAAGCACTATCATCACTTCACGGTCCTTCAGAATCAAAGCTTTAAACACTTTAGCCTGTTTGCTCTAGTCACTCTATCTTGAAACTTTGGGTCTGACTTGAAAAATTCTTCACAATAATTTCAGAAAGCATGCGGATTATTCTTTAGTTTCTCCTGACTGGACAAGAGAGATCAAAACCAAAGTCTGTCAGCAAATCTTTCCCAAGTTACCAGACAGATATACTCAGCTCCATAGCTAGCTAGGAGGGGATCAGTACTCATTCTTTGTTTCTTTTTCTTTTTTGGTCTTTTTGAGACAAGGTTTCACTGTGCAGTTCAGGCTGGCCTGGAGCTCACTCTGCACCCCAGGCTGGTCTCAAACTCTCAACGATCATCCTGCCTCAGCCTCCCAAGTGCTACAATTACAGGTATGTACGCCACCAGTCTAGTAGTACTCATTCTTTAAGAGTGAATTTTTATCAAAGTGTTAGGGGCATAGGGTAAGGGTAGCTTCCTTTTAATTGGACTGTAGAAGTTTTTTTTTAAACATTAAGCGGGGAGAACAAGAAGAAGTGCCAGCACCTAGGAAGGGAGAGGATAACTCATTGGTAGAGTGTTGTCTAACACACATGAGGCCCTGGGTTCCATCCCCACAATAGCAAGAAAGAGTAAAGCAGAACAAAATACATCCAAACTTAATGATGGCTGAAAAAGACTACATATTAAAATTTACCTGAACTCTTAAGCACTGATGCAACAAGCTGACAGTTCATTTTTTCACTACTTTAATGAAATAGTTCATGCTGGTACTTAAAAAAGATTTATTCACATCAGTTCTAGACGATCAAAGGTATGGTAGCTACAGATATATGAGGTAGATGGCATCAAATGGTGAGACAGACAGGAAGGCAATTCAGGGATCAGTCCACTTCTAACAAATGCTTTGAAAGCTACTTTTACTCCTTTCAAGGACAGTAGGACCCACAACCACCTAATCCATTTCAGTAGTCTTCCCCTGTTAAAGATACTATGTCCTAGGGCTGGGATACAGCTCAGTGCCATAAGCGCCTGCTTGGCAAGTGCAAGATCCTAAGTTCAATCCCCAGTACCATAAAAATAAAAAAAAAAAAAGTTACTATCATCCTAACATCACACTGCAGACCAATCTTTCAACACACGAACCCTTATGGGATAGACAACATCCAAAACAGCAGTTTCAAATACTTTAATAAAAGAAACCAGAGTTGTTAGGAGAAATGGCTGATCCTAGGAGGGAGGCAGAAAATATACAAGTCTGAAAATCTTGCGCTGCTAACAAGTAAGGAGGTGCTCAAAACTATACATTAACACATAAACACAACAAAGGGGACAAGTCAAAGGCACGTGGATGTCAACTGAAAGGAGTCCCAATGGGCAAAACCAGAAAAATGAGAGTAACAGAGTAAGTAACGCAGTGTCAGGATATAACCCAAGGAATAAACTTTTGAGTCTACAGTGATAGAAATGACTGAATAAGTAAATGAAGCAAAAAGATAAACCTTCCATGAAGAATTACAGGCAGTTTATGTAGATACTCTGCCCTAAAGAGGAGTAGCCTTAACTCCCCATGTAAGGCAGGGAGTAAGTGTACTGTGGTGAATCCTGGCGAGCGCCTCCTGCATGTGATCAAGGGTAACACCAACAGTGATCAAGTCATACTGGCAGCACAGCATTTACCCCATGACCTTCTTCCTCTAAGTCTACAGTCCTGGTCTGATTAAGAGATAAACAGAAAACAAATTCTAACAGTGAGGCACCCCACCAATACACACCTAGTATTCCTTAAAGCTGCCAAGGTCATCCAGAACAAAGTCTGAGAAAGTCTCAGAATCAAGAAAACCCTAAGAAGACATGGTGGCTAAATGCTATGTGGCATCCTAGATGGGATCCTAAAGCAGAAAAGGTGCGGTAGTTACGACTAGAGGAATCCGAATAACGTAAGGACTTTGGTTAATAACAATGTGTTAATAGAGGTTTATCATTTCTGACAATGTACCATATGAATGTAAGTTATTAGTACTAGAGGAAACTGTTGTGTGGTGTAGGATTATCATCTTTGCATTTTCCTATAAATTTAAAACTATTCTGAAGTAAAAAAAAATTTAAGAAAACGTTCTCCAGGTAATTTTGACAGTTTTGGACTCATTAAGCAACTGTCTCCACCCTTTATAGAGCAAATCACTTATCTCCACGTCCACATCACTTTACCTCACATTGACTTCTTTTTTGAGAAAGGGTCTCGTATGGAGTTCAAGCTGGTCTTGAGCTCACTTTGTAGCCCAGGCTGGTTTCAAACTTGCAAGAATCTTCCTGCCTCAGCTGGGATTACAGGTGTGCGCCACCACGCCCGGCATTTCCTTCTACATAAAACCCTGCACCATTCTAGTTTTGTTCCAAGTTCATGTCTACATCTTATATTCTGGTGGTGGCTTAGGTTCTTTAATTTCTTATTATTAAAAGTTTTCCACTCTTCTGTAGCCATGTATTCTTTATTCTTCATGTTTAGAATTTTGTTAACATCCTTTACCATTTTCCTACAGTGGTATTATCTTTTCCTATTTATAAACAAAGAAAATTTATGCTCTTTTTTTTGCATTAAAAAAAAAAAACTGTGCTGGGTGTAATGGTGCACACTTGTAATCCCAGCATCCTGGAGGCTGAGGCAGAACTGCTTTGAGTTTGAGGACAGCCTGGGCTATAAAGTGAGTTCAAGGCCAGCCTGAACTGCACAGTGAAACCCTAGCTCAAAAAGAAAAAAAAAAAAAAATTGCGACTAAACATACAAAAATTTACCAATTTAATCATATTTAAGCGTACAGTTGTGTGGCCTTAAGCACACCACACTTTCGTGTAACCTTTACTATTACCGACCTCCAAAACCTTTTCCTCTCCTCAGCCCTGGGCAGTCACCATTCTACTTTCCCTACAAACCAACCTACTCTAGGGGCCTCACACAAGCGGAATTTCTACCCGGCTCCAAGTATTTCTACCTGGCTCACCCCACTTAGCATCATGATTTCAAAGCTCTGACATACGCTACAGGATGAAGTTCCTTATTCTTTCCTTTTTAACCTGGCTAATATCACACTGTATGGGTATAACATTTTATAGATCCATTTCATATATCAACAGACACCTGTTGGCTATAATAAACAATGCTGCTAAGAACAAAAGAGTGCACAGACACATTCTTTATCAAAAATTAATCTTAGGGGCTGGGGATATAGCTCAGTGGAATAAGTGCTTGCCTGGCAAGCACAAGGTCCTGAGTTCGATCCCTAGTACCGCAAAAAAAAAAAAAAAAAAAAAACTTAATTGGTATCCTTTTGATTAAATAATGATCACACTCATCATCAGGAATTTTGACCCTGTATGTAATATATCTTGATTTTTCCCCATTCCCTTCCCTTCTTTATAGCCCTTCTTCCTCTCCCCATTTACAAAAGCTTTCTTTCCTTTTTCCCTTCTACTCTTTTATTCCCCTTTTCCTTTCCTTCTCTTCCCCTTCCCCCCTCCCTCGTTCTGCTTCCTATTTGAACATTTTCTTCCTACTTCCCAATGTCTAGCATTCATTTTCGTCCCTCATTTACCCTCTGGGTTTCTCATGCAAGAGAAACACTGTGATATTTAAACACATTTGTCTGATTTATTTCACTTAAAAGTATGGTCTCAGTGGCCCTGAACCAAGGCCAGCAGTTTTCTGAAGCTGTTGGTTTCAAGCAGGAGCCTAAAGTGGTATTTTTCTATGGTCTGTTGGCCATTTCAGAACTTTAGAAATGTAATGGTCAATTCATTAGAAAGAAACAAATAACTAAATAAATTTTACTCTGCCCGGTCCCCGGGGCGTGCCAGGTACTCCACCCCGCCTCTGGGGCGTATCAGGTGCTCTGCCCGGCCCCTGGGATGGCCCTGAAGACTTGCCTGAGCCTATAGATGCGGATGTGCTGACAGAGTCTGGCAGTTCACTACGTAACCCCGCCTACCTGACCAGACACCTGAGGGCTGTGAGGGCTTGCCAAAGGGTGCTTCTCCACCTCCTGCCATAGCAATTTGTGTACACCCACATATTATACAGCACAATTAGGAGCAACCAGAGTGAATGAACCAAAAGTGCAGTTATTACCAGTGGGAGGACCACTGACAGGGTGGTAGAACAACGGAGGCGAAGTGGAGAAAATTGAGTAATTGAACGAGCCATCCTCTGTATAACTGAGTGATAGGGGTGGGGATGACATTATGTAATGTAATATCCAGTGGTGGTCCCCTACTATTTTCTCTGATTCTCTATCTTCTCTAATTCCTTTATTGTTTTTGTGTTAACAAAGGCAAAGACAACACTATGTAATGCAGCATCCAGTGATGGTTCCCTGCTATCTCCTCTGTAATTCAGTATTTCCTTTGTTGATTTTGTTATAACAAATACAAAGATAACATTATGTTATACAGCATCCAGTGCCAATTCCCTACTATCTTCTCTATAACTTGGTATTTTCTGTATTGTTTCTGTGTTATTCTGGGTTCTTATGTCTTAAAAATAAAATTTTAAAAAAAGTATGGTCTCAAAGTGCATTCATTTACCTAAAAATGTCTCAAGTATATCCTTCTTTATGCCACAGCAGTGCTCCATGATATATAAAAACCACACTTCAGGATGCCTCACAGAACCATAGAACTAGAGAAAACAATCCTAAAATTCATCTGGAACCAGAAGAGACCTAGAATAGAAAAAGCAATTCTGGGCAACAAAGGCAAGGTAGAGGGCATCACAATGCCCAACTTGAAGTTATACTACAAAGCTACCAAGATAAAAACACCATGGTAAAAAACTAAATAAATAAAAACACTATGGTACTAGCAAAAACAGGCCCTTGGGTCAATGAAACAGAATAGAAGATGCAGAAATAACTCCAACCATACTCAGCTACCTTATCTTTGACAAAGAAGCTGAATACATTGACTGGAACAAAGAGAGCCTCTTTAATAAATGGTACTGGAAAAATTGTCTTTCCACATGCTGGAAGATTAAAACTAGACCCAGATCTCTCTCAATGCATTGAACTAAAATCAAAATGGATCAAAGATCGAAAAACAGTATTGAAGCAGAAATCTAAAATATTAACCCTGCTACAAGACAAAATAGGTAACACTCTTGAAGACATGTAAGTGTAAATAGAGTTTATGAACAAACCCCAATTGCACAGGAACTATTACAAAGAATCAACAGGGGGATCTCATCTTATTAAGAAGATTTTACACAGCAAAAGAAATCACCAACAGAATGAAGAGACAATCCACACAGTGGGAAAAATTTCTTACCAGCTATTCCTCAAAGGATTCAAGTCTAGAATACACAAAAAACTAAAAAAAAAAAAAAAAAAAAAAAAAAAAAAAAAAAAAAAAAAAAAAAAAAAAAAAAAAAAAAATCAGACTCCCCCTCATTAAACTCATTCCAAAAATAGGCATTTGAAATGAATAGACATTTCTCAGAAGTACAAACAGCAAATAGACATATGAAAAAATGTTCAACATTACTGGTAATTCAAGAAATACTATAGTTTTGTTGTAGTTTTCTAATACTGATTTTAGTCTCATTTTTCTTTTTCAAAATTCTCTTGGTAACTCTCATCAAGTGAGTTTGAGTTCTGACAAGTTAAAAAATGTCATACTGGCTGTATAAAGTGGTGTAGACCTGTAATCCCAGTGACACCAGAGGTAGGATGAAGGAGGATGCTAGCAAGTCTGAAGCAAGCCTGGGCAATTGAGTGAGACTGTCTCAAAATAAAAAAAATATATAAAAGGGCTAGAAATGTTGCTTAGTAGTAGACTACTTAACTAGCATGTGTGAGGCCCTGGGTTTAATCCTTGCTACTACAAAACATAAAAAAAATAAATAAAAAGGTTGCTATCTAGGTCTAGGTCAAAGAAACAACCACGACAACTAAATTTAATCAAAGCACTAAAACTGCAAAGCAAAAAAATGTCTGCATGCACAGTGCAAACCAGATGAAAAACTTACTACAAAAGTCCGAAGACAAAAAGAGACAGTTCAAAAAAGAAAAATGATGCATATACATATTCAAATTCATAGTTTTAAAACTATAATGACACAACTCACTTAAAATCTGACAAAGAATAAAGTTGTGTTGATAAGGATTCAGAAAAAGCAGCATTATCATAAATTGCTAGTAGAGATAAAAATTGGGATATCTTTCTCCGAGAAGAATTTGGCAGAAACCATTAAAATAAAAACACAAGTCTTTGTCCTAGTAAGTAAATATCTAGGAATTTAACATACAGTTGTGTTTATACAAACATGTAAAAACAGTATGCAAAGACATTAAAGGAAATGTTATCAGGTATGCCAAAAACACTGGGGAGCAAGGGAGGACCTAAGTGTCAATTTATAAGAATCTTAAGCAAGTTATTCTATTTTTACAATGAAAATCATGCAAATGATAGAATAAGCTGCCAATGCTGCTTCCTTTAGAAACTGCTCCTCTTACATTGAGGTGCCTCAGCACCTGATGTTGGGTTCCTTCCATTTTTTCATTCTTTTGTAGTAAAAAA